>JBBPBX010007837.1:0-21612 GCA_038048925.1 Garcialebias charrua | reverse complement strand
CAGAAGAACCCAGGTGGGAGCTTAGAAGTGGAGCTTAGAAGCTCGAAGCGGACTTATAGCCAGCATGCTATGAGTCATTAGCTGATGACATGGTCTTTAGTAGGGGTGCGAATCTCTCAGTGTCTGGAGAATCGGTTCTATTCCAATTTTTGATGCACCAATTCAATTAAAAATCGATTTTCGATTCTAAAACGATTTTCATTCCAGGATCGATTTTCGATTCAGAATCGATTTTCGATTCTGAAACGATTTTTGATTCTGAAACGATTTTCAATTGAAATCATGAAAAGATTAAACAATAACGTAAACAAATAAAACATTTATTTAAAACAATAATGTATGCTTGTAGCAAACATTAGTAATGTCAAATAATACAGTATAAATACATTAGCCTGAATTGTGAGCAGATGGGTATATGAATAGAATGCAACAGCTTTAATCGGGTCCCGGAGGTCACTGGCAGTGATGGCATAGTTACATTGAAAAAGTAACTTAGTTAAGTTACTGATTAGTCTTTGGGAAAAGTAACTTAGTTAAGTTACTGATTACTTGATTTGGAAAGTAACTAAGTTAGATTACTAAGTTACTTTATTCGTTACTTTCAGCTGCTGCTGCCAAGAGCCCTCTGTCACAATACATAAAAAACGTAAATGTATTAATAAAATAATTACTAATAAAAATATTCAAAAACAAAATGGTCTTTCTTTACTTCATTAAACAAATAATATTTTTACAAAAAAGTATTTCTGTAAATACTTTTAAAAATAAATAATATAATAAAGACAGTCTTTCAACGTCAAAATCAGAGTTTTTTATTTTTATTTTAGGAAATTGTGTACACATGGTCTCTGTTACATCCAAACAAACATATGTTCTTGAATGCATCGTGAACTGCCTGCTGTGCGTTCTCCTGACACGAAATGGAGCTGTTGTAGATGAGCTTACCAGAAGAAACAAGAACAAAGAATGTATTTGTATGTAAATAAGACCTATTGACAGACCTATTGAGACGATTGATAGCTGCCATCAACACCAGTTTGTACACAGCAGGAGGTGTGTGTGTGTGTGTGTGGAGGGGCTTTACCGAAGTCAAGCTTAGCCCGAGATACACTCATGCGTCCTCAGGTACGCCACCATACGCGCGCATTTTGTGCGCATGTGTTTTGCTGATATGCTTCAGCATATGTCAGAAACTATCAGCTTTCTAAACGCTCGCGTTCTCCTTGTTGTAATATGAGCAGCTGAGCACGGAGGGGACTCAACTGAGCTCGCTGATTGGTCACTTGCTGACACGCCTACTGAATTGATTGACAGCCTTCAGTCAGCTGAAAGTGAAACCTCGAGAATGCATCATGAGCAGCTCGCTCAGACTTCTGCGGTGTTCTGATACGGTGTTTCTACTATATATGTTATAAAAAGTTCTCTCAGAAATAAAAATAATAACAGGGAGCGCTTTTCCTGCAGCACACAGCCCACCAGGGAATATTTAAAACATCGCGCACCCAGGTAGGACCTGAATTCATTCATTTCAATCATCGAGTGAACGGAGGAAGAAGCGGTTACTTGACTTTAGGCAAAAAAACAAAAGAAAAGGCCCGATCAGCGATAAAGAAGGGGAATTTATTTCATTTGTGTAACATACAAAACAGTCCGGCGCCGGGAAGTTTATGGTCAGACACCGCGTATCGCGCGCGATAGTAAAAAAAAAGCTTTGCGCGTACATGCCCTGAGGGGCTACGCGGGGCTACGCTTTTGCCTTGGCGTACGTACGCTGCGTATAGGCGTACCGTGAGGACGCTCGAGTGTATCTCGGCCTTTAGTTGTTTTGGTCGCGGGTGGGGGGGGACCTGCTGTATCAGCTCTCTCTGAGAGGCTCCATTGTTTTACTGAACAAGTAAGTGATTCTCATTCTCCTCCTCTCTCAGCTCCGTGTGCGCACAGTCCAGTCTGTTTCCTGACACCACACACGTGCTGCATGGTGTGTGGTGTCAGGTTTCAAACAGCCCGCAGCTGACTGAATTTCCGCGTCTTTTTTTTTTTAATCACTCCCCGGCCGAGACGAGGAAATAAAAATAAAATTACAGTACTATAGAAAATGACAAAAAAGTAACGCACAATAATTTGGAGAAAGTAACTTTAATCAGATTACTGAATTTTGAAAAGCAACGCGTTAGATTACTAGTTACTGAAAAAAGTGGTCCGACAAGAGTAACGCGTTACTTTGTAACGCGTTGGTGACATCACTGGTCACACAGTTCACAATTATTTAAATGTACTATTTATGTCTTGCTAGGCAAAAAAATGTAAACATAGCATTTAAAGCTGCAGTATGTAGCTTTTTTTATGAACATATTTCTTCACTCTGTCACTACCTCCTGACAGACTGATGTTAGCCAGGTAATCTCTGAAAAAAAATTAAAAAAATATTGTCCCCTTGCTTCTCCAGGTGGTAAATAAGCATTTCTAAAAAGAAAAGGTGACCCGCCATTTTCCAGCCAATAAAAACAGAGTTTGTAACCAGCCAATAAAAACAGAGCTTGAATTTGAATCAGCCAATAAAAACAGAGCTTGAATTTGAAATTCAACAGACCACAAGGGGGCAGAGCCACATATGGCTCTGAGGGGGAGGGATCAGAATGCTTTGCCTGTTGAAAATATTTCTAACTGCTGCAGTTCTACAGAAACTGCATACTGAACCTTTAACTATTTACACCTGAAACAAAATATCCTAGTTTCATTGGTACAAGTACGAGTCAGTGAAGAGCTAAATCATGACCAGAAACACAAAACTGCTTCATGCAGTTTTGTGTAACTGGCCCTTCTGCCTCATCATCATCCTGGTCAGACGCAGAGCTCTCTGTGTTTTCAGACTCCTCCTTTGATTGAACCACATTGTAAAAACAGTACATTAAAATAATTCAACCAACAATTAAAGAAACACATTAGCAGCAGCCAACATGTAAAAATAACCTAAAACGGAATAGGAATTTGATTATTTCTGTAGATAGTCTGACCTGGTGATGGTGGACTGGTGTTTGCCTGACTTTCCTTCTCCTGACTGGTATCAGGACATGAGCTACCAGGGCTGCTGATGTCAGAGCTGAACCCTGTTGGATGTGTGCCTGTTTTTTGTTTTTGTTTTTTTTACAAAGAAGCTGTCTATCCTGCCTCCCTGTCTTTTCATTCTCAACCCTAGGAAAAAAATAAACCAGTCAAGATAAAAGAAGACATCAAAAAAAATGACAAAGCTAAACACACAAGAATTCAAAGAAATTTTAAATTTAATCCTGTAAAACATAAAGCAAAAGGAGTAAACAGATTAAATTGTCCCGTTTTATAGTACAAGCTGGCTCCATTAGCATTTCCTTTCACATGTAAGAAAGAAAGAACATAACACGATTTAATAGTCAGAATTTCTTGACTTTGTGGCCAGAAGATAACTTTTGAACCAAGAAATATTTCCTATGTACAGTAATTATATTGGCCAGAAGTAACTACTCTGATTGTTATTTTCTTAGCTCAGATAGTATTTCTCATTCAGTATAGTTTTTCTAATGAGAGAGCTTAAAACACTAAACCAATGTAAAACTTACCTTTGAAGTCAGATTATCAATCTTGGAGTCAAATCAACTGTATTCCTCTTAGCTGCACAATATTTATCTTTCAACTTTTCCCGGTTCTCCTTTTCTTCTTCTTCTGTTGGGTTTACTCTGCTGTGTCCAAATCTTCTTCTTCTTCTTTGGTTTTTAACGGCAGCTTGCATCCATCATTGTTGCACTACTGCCAACTCTTGGTGTTTATAAATTCTTTTATTTTCTCAAATTCTCTTATTGAGTCCAGTATTATTTAAAAAATAAAATATAATTATCTCCTCCCTCCTATTTATTCCTCTAATTCTATTAACATCAACTGATAGCACACATTTCTACTGCAACACACAATGAAATACAAAAAAAAAAAATCTGGGGTGGGGGGCCACTGGGGGGCCAATCAGATGGCAGGGGGGGCACTGGCCCCCCTGGTCCCTCCTCTAGATCCGCCCCTGGGAACCACAAGGGTCGCTTCTGACGTATGGCGCCTAAAAAATGTGCAGGAAGCTGCATACTGGGCCTGAGGGACACCAATCTGCAGGCGGGCAAGAGCCGTTCGAATGGCGGCTGTCACGGACTCCTCCGTGTTGTCCTGGGAGGCAACGGAGTCAGACTCAGACACCTCGGAGCCCGGCTCCGAAAGGTCCTCGCGGAAGTGGGTGCCAGAGGCCGCCAGCGAAACAGCATCGTCACCAGCGACCGATGCTTCATCTCGCTCAGGAGGGAGCGCCCTGTCCCGGCCATCATCAGTGTGAAAGGACCGGAGGACGGTCCTCATGTGGGCCAGCTCGGCAGTGAGGTGATCCACTCTCGTGGACAACCTGTCCGTATCGGGCCGTCTGGCTCGCTTCGCCGGCCGTGTAGGTGTGGCCACAGCAGGCCGTTTGCTCACCGTCTGACACGGCGGCAATGTGCTACGTGGTGAAGTACCCGCCCCGTCGGTAGGCCGCTCCAGTGCAGCCAACCGCTCCAGTCTGATCGCCCAGGGCATGACTGCACAGTTGGGGCAAGCGTCATCCGACAGCGCCTCTCGGAGATGCCCCACACAGAGACAGGAGGGACACAAGTCATGTCCGTCCTCGGGCTGAAACGACGTCAGACAGGACGAGCAACACAAAGTTTGTAGCATCATGCTCGAAAAGCGTGAGCAGTCAGCCACCAAGAGGAGTCAAGCACGAGCAGAAAACGCCACTGGCGACTCCGTTAGCAGGGAGAAAAACCAAACGTCACTGGTGAAGTCAGATTAAGTACAGAACTCAGTGCAAGCGTAGACGTTACTGGTGAGCTGAAATGACAATGAATAGACAACTCAGTGCGAGCGAAAACGCTACTGGTGAGTTGGACAATAATCAAGTGAATTAACTCAAACAGGAGCAGTAAACGCTACTGGTGAGCTGAATAAACGGTAAACAGAAAAAACACCACGCTAGCGAAAACGCTGCAGGTGAGTCACATAAACAACAGAAGTTAAACACCACGCTAGCGAAAACGCTACAGGTGAGTCATATAGACAACAGAAGATCAACTCCACGCAGGCAGAAACGCCACCGCTTGATAGTAAAAAAAGAGCAGAACTTACCAGTTGTCGTCGAAGCGACCGAAGAACCGGTAAGATGAAAACAGCTCGTGCAGCCCTGGAGGGCGAGACTTACCCGCAACTCCGACCAGAGTTGGTCACGTGGCTACTAGCAACGAGCGGTCTTTCGGAAGCAGTGTGGTACACACAGAAGCAACAAGCTTCACACACCACACGCTGTACTCAACAGATACAAACCTGCGCGCGAGAAGAATGAAGGGACTGGGTCCCGGATGTGACGTGCCTATATAGAGTCACGCGGCTCCCCGGCAGGTCACGGGGTGACGTTGTTGTCATTTGTACTCGACCTGCGCATGCGCAAGAATGTTCATTCGTGCTTGAAAGCACCACCCCTGGCGGTCAAGGAGGGATGAAATAGAACACCTTGTATCTGTGACTTTCCTTTCCTCCATTGATTATGGTGACATTATCTACATGAATGCTCCTACAAGCACCCTGCAGATGTTGGATGTTGTCTATCATGGTGCACTAAGATTCATAACTGGTTGTGATTATCGTACCCACCACTGCACCCTGTATTCACTGGTTAACTGGACATCATTAACCTCACGCAGACTCTTCCACTGGTACATTTTCATCTTTAAATCACTTCTTGGTCTGCTGCCCTCATACATCTCCTCCTACATGTCTCTGCATGAGTGCAGCTACAGCGTGCACTCTCAAGACATGATTACCTGCAGTGTTCCCTCAGTGAGGACTGAACTAGGCAAAAAGGTCTTCTCCTACTCTGCTCCTGCTTCCTGGAAAATCTTGCAAAAGATCTGAAGCTCTCGACCTTGACCTCTCTAAATGGCTTTAAGAATCTGTTAGACTCCTGCAAGAACCAATGCAGACATGTTCCTGCTTTTAGTTTTCTACATTTGCCTTATAATCTAGCTGTTTTTTGCTACTTTTTTGCCATCTTTTTTTTTTACTTGTTAAAAAAAATTCTGTATGCCTCTTTTATGCTTGTCCACTGCTGTCATCATTCTTTGTTGAAATCAGGTCTCTCTTGTAAATGAGTCCTCGAGGCTCAATGGGATTAACCTGAATGAAAATGTGTTTTCCTCAAAATTGTCTTTTTTTGCCACTAAAGGCCCTGCCACCTTATAGATAACTTCTACTGAAGTGAAACTTTAGTCCAACATGCTGGCATTCACTGAAGATGGAATTAAAAATAAACTGAAAGACTCTTTAGGACGTATACATACCATACTGCTAATGAGTTGAATGAATATATAACCGATGTTTAACATATTGTTTCTTATCCATAACTAGTCCCACGCAGATGCATAACTTATACAAATTGCGTTTTTGTGGCTCTCCTCCGCACCTCCACGCTCCTCCACTGTCTCTTCCACACACACGCCTCTCGACACCTAGCTTCCCCTCCCCATTGGAACCTGGAATATTAACTTTCAAGGCACAGATTTGACAACACATTGTGGAAACCTTCGATAGGAGTTTGTTAGAAGTAGGTGGCTGAGTGGCTCATAGGCTAGAAATAAGTAAGGCTGCACAACTGCCCAGCTGGTTGATGCATATCGACTTACGAGTTACTTACATGTAACATCTGAGAACTTATGCATAACATACCTGTTGCTAACTTCAGCATATGCAGAAAATTTTGTCCATACACAGAATTACTGGCTGGCATGAGCGTACAACAACTTATGTTATCATACATCAGGGTTCTGGTAACTTATTCCAAACTTGCTCCTAACATATGTGACTTACTTATATTAGTGCCTAGTGTATTTTTTGTTGATGTTTTTCTTAGTTCATATCTTAGATGTTATTACTGTTCTTCTTTTACATTTTATTGTTGGATGTAACTGGGACCCTGTGTACATAATCTTGTTTCATCACATGTACCACATGTGGTGCAAATGACAATAAAGAATCTCTGACTTTGACTTACTCCAGCGTGTTTGCCATTTGTTACATACACTGGAATGCGCTGATGTTGTATGCTACTGTGTGCCTCGTAACAGAAAGTTTAAACTGGTGAAAAACGTGGGCAACAGTTGTTGTATGCACAGTCTCAACCATCTCATAACATTTCTAACTCTTTCTGCACAGTCACAGGTGTCTTGGAGGTCTCTCTCACTATTCCGTCTTGCACAATTTAACAGTCACTTTAACAGTCACTTTACTGGGCAAGACACTTAATCCCGAGTTGCTCCCGGTAGGACTGGCAACGCCTTGCATGGCAGGCTACTGCTTCCGGTGTATGAATGTGTGTATGAATGGGTGGATGGCTGGTACTGTGAAACGCTATGGGGCCCCTCATAGGGGGCTGGAAAGCACTACAGTATATAAGTAAGCTCCATTTACCATTTAAAAGGGGTGGATATTTATGCAATAATTAATTTTACATAAGAATTGGTAATTCAATGTTGGAAAAAAAATTGATTTTAATTTGACATGCAATTTTTTTTCTTTTGTAAAGAAGGCCAATTTATGTTGATCATGTCTGATTTACGACAGTAATGGTAAATGGACTGTACTTATTTAATGTCTTTCTTTCTTATCAAGATGCTCAAAGCTCTTTACACTACAATCTGTGCCTCATTTACCCATTTATACAGCACTCTACTAGGTCTCTACAAAGCTAATTGAACAAATCAGAGCTTTGTCACATTCATACACTGATGGAACACAGATCGGAGGCAATGAGGGGTTCAGTGTCTTGCCAAGGGACACTTCAACATGTGACTGCTGGCAGATTTGAACTCCCAACTCTTGCATTGAAGGACGACTGCTCTAACCACTCAGCCACAGCCGCCCTAAATAAAAATCATAAAACCTGTAAAGGGGCAAATCCATGTTATAGAAAAAGCAGATCCATAAACTGAAACTGAACTTGTTCCTCATTAAATATAAATTACTCAATAACTTGGGTCACAAAATATTTGCTGTGCTTTAAGAAACGTACTTGTGTAAAAGTTTGACATCTAATTTCAATAAAGAACATATTTAAGATCAACAAAGACCCATGAGGACGACAGAAGGTCTGAGGCCAAGATAATGTGTGCAATAGTTTAGAAAGACCGATGTGGGGACTGTCAATGCACTGACCTTAAGCTATAATGGCAAAAACTGGGTTGATATGGATATGTTGGTTGTAAAAGACATAATAAGTCATGTTATTGAACCGTTTACATATATTTGCAATTTGTCCTTTTCCACGGGTACATTCCCTGATAATATGAAAGTTGCAAAGGTAGTCCCTATTTTTAAAAATGGTGACAAACGAAGGACCCAGGTTCGAACCCCAGTCACGGCATAACTTGTGGTGTGTTTGAGCAGCACATCTCATCCCAATTGCTCCCCGGCGCGCTTTCTATAGCTGCCCACTGCCCCACCTGGTGGTGATTGGGCTAAATGCAGAGTCAAATTTTGTCCTGTATGGAAACATACACAGATGACAAAAATGTGACATTATTATTATTATTATTAAATGCGTCTTTAACAATTACAGACCAATATCATTGTTGCCACAATTTTCAAAAATTCTAGAAAAAATATTTGTAACCAGATTAGATAAATTTCTTGATAAATACAATATTTTAAGTGACAGTCAATATGGGTTCAGATCAAAAAATTCTACATCCATGGCTCTTATGGAACTAACGGAACAAATCACTACAGCCATCGATCAAAAGCAACATTGTATAAGTCTATTTGTTGATTTAAAGAAAGCATTTGACACAATCGACCACACCATTCTCACTAATAAATTGAACAAGTATGGTATTAGAGGACTAGCACTACAGTGGGTATGTAGTTATTTGAAAGATAGACAACAGTTTGTACAAATTGATGATAAATGATCAAACCTCTGCAAGATCACATGTGGAGTCCCACAAGGCTCAATACTTGGACCAAAGTTGTTTATTGTATTTGTAAATGATCTGGTGAACGTGTCTGGACTTCTAAAATGTGTTCTCTTTGCTGACAATACCACTTTCTTTTATTTTGGTAGTGATTTGAACCAAATGTCTGAGTTGTTAAAGATGGAGTTTGTTGAATTGCAAACTTGGTTTAAATTAAACAAACTTATTATTGTTATTTAGTAATAAAAAGAAACCTATGGATTTTTCTTTAAAAATTGATGGTGTTGAAGTTAGCAGAGTAAGTGAGGTGAAGTTTTTGGGCGTGGTTATTGATAAACTGTTCAGTTAAACTTAAGTTATCTAGATCTACTGCAGTGCTATACAAAGTAAAGGATTTGTTGAATGATAAAGCTCTGTATCTGTTATATAATGCAATTTTTGTTCCACACTTAATTTATTGTGTTGAAGTTTGGGGAAAGGCGTGTAAAACTATAATGAAGCCTATTTTTATTTTACAAAAAAGAGCTGTGAGAATTATTACAAGAAAGCCCTACTGTCATCCGTTAAATATTTTATTCAAACAACTTAAGTTGCTGAAGTTTTATGATTTAGTGGACTATAATATTTTGTTGGTAATGTATAAAGCCCAAAATAATGTACGGCCTTCAAATGTTCAAATTAATTTTGTTAAGAGGACGAGCTGTTACAGTCTTAAGGGAACTGAGATTTTTGCAAAACCTCAGTACAGAACTAGTTTAAAGGGACGGTCTGTTTCAATACAGGGAGTTGATTTGTGGAATGGTTTAGCAAATGAAGTTAAAACTGCAAATTCTGTGCTTGTGTTTAAAAAAATGGTCAAAACTAAATTGTTAACAAAATACTACAAATTTCTGTTTAATTGTGTATTGTACTAGAAAATTTTAGATTTGAAATGAGTTACTCTTTTGGTTCAATTGCTCATTGACGAATATTGTTTGAGTGAATTGTTCGTATTGATTTTGTTTTTTGTTTTGGAAAAAAAGGGGCAGGTATAATAAGATTTCTTCTTCTTCCTGCCTCCTTTCATTTTTTTTTCCTTTTAATATTACATGTAAAAAGTTTTTTCTTTTAACCCAATATAAAATGAATAATTAAATAAAAAAACAACAACAACATTAGTCATATACAACGTGAACACAGCCTTTGTTCGCTGACTCTGTCAGTGCCGTGTTCTTAAACAAACTTAAAAAGTATTTTGATACTGTGACTCATGACTTTTCAACAACATGGACTGTTAAAATGTCTTTGTTCAGTTTTTATTTACAGGATAATAAGGATGTTTCAAACGTGTCAAACACAGGAAATATCTGTACATACCCAAGATCTGTTTCTTCTCATTGAGAAACTCTAGCTCTTACAACTGTTGCTATTAGGAAACTTTTTGAACTTGAAAGTCATGTTAGTATTTTAGATGTTTATCAAAAAGTTGGTGTTGAACATGTTAGATGTTGACAGCTTTGCTGAGCCTAATTTTCAATCGCCTTACTTTTTTCATCATCACCACTTTAAAAACCTCCACACATGCTGTAAAGTGATATTAGGTTGGTGGTACTTTTTTTGAGTATGAGTACATGCAAACAGTGTGATACTGAACTGGTATCAGTATCTGTGCATCCCTAAGGAGAGTTACTGAAAATACAACAACTTGGAAGTTTATACTCTTACAGATTCTTATATTGTTGTGGTGTTTTTATTCTTACAGGTTAAATGGGGAACCCACCGTTCAGACCTCAACCTTATAATGCCTCCTTCTCCCTTTGTCCCACCAATGCAACACTCTTCTTCCTCCCTTCCATCTACATGCTCCTCTTCCTCACCGCTCTGCCAGGCAACGCACTATCTCTGTGGATATTTCTGTGCCGCATCTCGTCCATCTCCCCCACCCACATTTACTTAGCTCACCTGAGCATCTCCAACCTCCTGATGTCTTGTGTCACGCCCTTCCTCGCAGCATACTTTGCCACGGGTTCAGCCTGGGCTCTGAGCAGCGTCCTGTGTCAGATAGTTCTGCACGGCATCACCCCTGTGCTCCACATCAACATCTATATCAGCCTTCTGATCCTCACGTGGGTGGCCCTCAGCCGCTTCGCAGTCCTCATTCAGAACACCCACGCCTCCAGACCAAGCGCTTGCATCACCCTGCTACCTCACAGCTTCTTCAGCTACCTCAAACGGGTCTCCTTTGCAAATACTGTATGTGCCACGGTGTGGGTGGTATCGGTGGGGGCAATTGTGCCAGTGACCATCTACTACTCTGTGAATGAGGCTATGATGAAGAGAAAATATGGTGATGAAGGGAGAGGCAAATGTGTGGATGTCTGCTACAACCCTGCTGTGGAACTTGGAGGAAGTGTGTCCTCATCCCTCAACATCGCTACTATAACCGTGTTCTTCGTGTTCTACCTGCTGGTGCTTCTGTCATACGTGACGGTGCTAAGGCACATCAGACGCTCTCGCCTCAACACAAACGTCAACACCTCACAGAGCCTGCTGGCCCGGGTCTTCAGAAACATCGTGGTCATACAGGTGGTGACTAGCTTGCTTAGATCTAAACACAATTTCATGTTTTCAAAATCCACAACTCTGAAATGAACTACCGGTACAACAGTGAGCAAAAGGCTTGAGGCAAATTAATATATTTTACATGCTGCTTCAGAAATCAAATTCTTTTGAAATCTTAAAAGCATATTAAGGTTCTGGAGTTTCATCTTTGGACTTTAGCTCATATTTAAATTTATTTCAGTCTAGCATATGTCAGTTTAAGAGGAACTGGTTTGAATCATTCAGGCTCAAAAGTCTCCTGAACTCAAAGAAAGAACTTGTGTTGTCTATACTCAAAACAAGCTACAGGTACTTAAGGTTTAAATAGGCTCTTTGGGCATGCTGACATAAGTCGAACGCATAAAAATAGTCATGGTGGGGGAGTTTGGGAGTCCTCCCCCAGAAATTGTTGAATAAGTAGATGCCATTTCCTGCATTCTGGTGTATTTTAATGGGTTGTTAAACATTTACCAACGTATGTAAACACTTGATTCAATGACACAACCCCCAACCCCCCCTCCGGCGCACACATTGTAAACTGCCGTAACTTAAGGCCCAAGTAGAGCTCTGCGTTGGGCCGAACGCCACTCGACGCGCGCATGCTACGCGCAGGCAGTTCACAGCATAGCTCTGCATGAAGCTCCCCCGTTTTCACTCCAAATTCTTCCAAGTACACCTCGCTGCAGCCTGCAGAAGCAGGGCGGAGTGTTTACTACGGGACAAATTGAGGTCGCTGATTGGTCATTTGCTGACACGCCTACTGAATTGATTGACAGGTCGGGTGGGGGAAAAAGAAAAAGGCACTTCACAGCTTCTGCCGCTGCGGTATTCTGTGTTTATATGTTAATAAAAAGTTCTAAAAAATAAAATAAAAACAGGGAGCGCTGGTCCAGCACACCAGGAAATATTTATGTCTCATACAAAACAGTCCGGCGCCGGGCAGTTTATTGTGAGACAATGTGCGCGCGTAAGCGGTCGTAAAATTTGAGCTTGGCGCGTTCACGCCCGCGTTCAAAGGCTTGTGCCGCGGCGTTCGCACGGCGTCGAGCGGCGTTCGGCCCAACGCAGAGCTATACCGGGGGCTTAACGTAGCGCTAAGCTAGCGGCACACAATAGGTCTTTTGCAGACACGTGACTTTTTGCACCTCCGGTCGCCATTTTGGGTGTATACCGGTTCATTTAAACAGAGGAAGTCCAGTGCGATACAGAACAATAACATCAGCAAAATGCAAACTAAATATAAAAATGAGCACCAAATTCATCAAATGAGTTTCTCTCTATAAGGCTTCTGCTCATTTTTATATTTAGTTTGCATTTTGCTGATGCTATTGTTCTGTATCGCACTGTGTTTAACATGGACTTCCTCTGTTTAAATGAACTGGTATACACCCAATATGGCTACCGGAGGTGCAAAAAGACAATAGCCGTGACGTCACGTGCAAAAGACTGATACAGACATGTTAGCTAAGATGCTAGTGCCTCACTTCTTTCACATATAGAATAGAATAGAAACAGCCTTTATTGTCCCACGGATGGGACATTCAAGTGTAACAACAGCAACAGATAAAACGATTAACATAAAAGTACGTAATTTTTTTAAAACTAAGATAAACAATATCAATAATAATGTTCAATAATAATGTTCAGTATGTATTGGAACATTGAGCATGGCAGACTATTTACAATACAGTACAGGTAGTCCCCGACTTACGAGCGCTCTGACTTACGAGGTCCCGGACTTAAGAGCATGCATCTCATTAAAAAAATAAAAAAATATATATTTTTTTAAATAAATGAATACATGTACAGTACTGGACAGTCACCAAGCACTTAGCCTATCCTAACACAGTTTTTAAAGATGAAGGAATAAGTTGAATTGTCTGCCTTTCACATAAAGGGAGCAAGCTCCCTATGGAGCC
This sequence comes from Garcialebias charrua, assembly GCA_038048925.1. Classification (NCBI taxonomy): domain Eukaryota; kingdom Metazoa; phylum Chordata; class Actinopteri; order Cyprinodontiformes; family Rivulidae; genus Garcialebias; species Garcialebias charrua. Next base: position 8,108 of record JBBPBX010007837.1, on the reverse strand, counting down.
TGCAGGGAGGAGGGAGACAATTCAACTGACTCCTTCATCTTTAAAAACTGTGTTAGGATAGGCTAAGTGCTTGGTGACTGTACAGTACTGTACATTTATCTATTTATAAATAAAAAACAATAAAAAAATAAAAATACTGTATATACTGTATATTTTTAATAAATAGATAAATGTACAGTACTGTACAGTCACCAAGCACTACACCAAAAATACACTACACGCGTTGCAGCTCCGCCCCGCTCCGGTCCGACCTCCGCAGCAAATACGCACCCATTATAATCAATGACAGAATTTACACTGGCTCCGCACGGCGGCGGCGAGCTGCGGAGAGCGGACGGCAGTCCGTCAAAATTAGAAATTTTTCTATTTCTGCCGGATGACGGAGCTGTGCCGGAGTCAACTTTTGAAGATTACGTCGCACCAACAGGAAAAGGAACGAGCACAACTTCCGTATTTACAAAATAAAATCACCACAGGCGGACTAATCCTAGCTCTATACGGATTTATTTGTACAAAAATGCTGTCAAACTATCATTTATGACTATTCTATGACTAAACTATTATATTTATGACTATGACTACGCCTAAACGCAATACAAGAAATAAATAAATAAAAAAGTATTTTATTCTGAAATGTAAACATCACTTCCTGTTGCTCAAACCATGTAGCTCATTTACGAGAGAAGATCAAGGCAGCAGTCTCTCTACAGTTGTTCTCCATCTTCCACCGAATGAATTGTTTTGTTCTGACTTACTTATTTATCACTTGATTTATCGCGCGATCTCGCACGTGTCTCGGAGCGGCGCATCCAGGCGGACCTGAGCGGAGCGCAGGCAGTGGAAATTGGACTCGCTCAGCTGCGACCTGCGGACCGGAGCGGGGCGGAGCCGCGTGTGGTGTATTTTTGGGGTAAGGGAGAGTCCAGACACCCTGCGGAGAAAACTCATTTCAGCCGCTTGTATCCGAGATCTCGTTCTTTCGGTCACAACCCAAAGCTCATGACCATAGATGAGGGTGGGAACGTAGATCGATCGGTAAATTGAGAGCTTTGCCTTTTGACTCAGCTCTCTCTTCACCACGACAGACCGGTACAGCGCCCGCTTCACTGCGGATGCTGCACCTATCCGCCTATCGATCTCACGCTCCAGTTTTCCCTCATTCGTGAACAAGACCCCGAGATACTTAAACTCCTCCACTTGGGGCAGGACCTCCTCCCCGACCCGGAGAGGGCATGCTACCCTTTTCCGGCTCAAGACCATGGCCTCGGATTTGGAGGAACTGATCCTCATCCCGGCCGCATCACACTCGGCTGCAAACCGCTCCAGTGAAAGCTGTAGATCACGATCTGATGAAGCCAATAGGACCACATCATCTGCAAAAAACAGAGAAGCGATTCTAAGGCCACCAAAACGGATCCTCTCAACACCTTGGCTGCGCCTAGAAATTCTGTCCATAAAAGTTATGAACAGAATCGGTGACAAAGGGCAACCTTGGCGGAGTCCAACTCTCACTGGAAACGAGCCTGACTTACTGCCGGCAATGCGGACCAAGCTCTGACACCGGTCGTACAGGGACCTAACAGCCCATATCAATGGGCCTGGTACCCCATACTCCCGGAGTACCCCCCACAGAACCCCCCGAGGGACGCGGTCGAATGCCTTTTCCAAGTCCACAAAGCACATGTAAACTGGTTGGGCAAACTCCCACGCACCCTCCAGGACCCTGCTGAGGGTGTAGAGCTGGTCCAGTGTTCCACGACCAGCACGAAAACCACACTGCTCCTCCTGAATCCGAGGTTCGACTATCCGACGGACCCTCCTCTCCAGAACCCCTGAATAGACCTTACCAGGGAGGCTTAAGAGTGTGATCCCCCTATAGTTGGAACACACCCTACGGTCCCCCTTTTTGAATAGGGGAACCACCACCCCAGTCTGCCAATCCAAGGGAACTGCCCCCGATGTCCACGCGATATTGCAGAGTCGCGTAAGCCAACACAACCCCACAACATCCAGAGCCCTAAGGAACTCAGGGCGAATCTCATCCACCCCCGGAGCCCTGCCACCGCGGAGCTTTTTAACCACCTCGGTGACCTCAGCACCAGAGATTGGAGAGCCCGACCCAAAGTCCCCAGGCTCCGCTTCCTCAGTGGAAGACGTGCCAGTAGGATTGAGGAGGTCTTCGAAGTATCCGCCCACCGACTCACAACATCCCGAGTTGAGGTCAACAGCACGCCATCCCCACCATAAATGGTGTTGGTCGCGTACCGCTTTCCCCCCCTGAGACGCCGGATGGTGGACCAGAATCGCCTCGAAGCCGTACGGAAGTCATTCTCCATGGCCTCTCCGAACTCCTCCCACGCCCGAGTTTTTGCCTCAGCAACCACCCGAGCCGCATGCCGCTTGGACTGTCGGTACCTATCTGCTGCTTCCGGGGTCCCACAGGCCAAAAAGGCCCAATAGGACTCCTTCTTCAGCCTGACAGCATCCCTCACCGCCGGTGTCCACCACCGGGTTCGAGGGTTGCCACCACGACAGGCACCAACAACCTTGCGGCCACAACTCTGATAAGCTGCCTCGACAATAGAGGCGCGGAACATGGCCCACTCGGACTCAATGTCCCCCGCCTCCCTCGGAACGTGTTCAAAGCTCTCCCGGAGGTGGGAGTTAAAGCTCCGTCTTACGGGAGACTCTGCCAGACGTTCCCAACAGACCCTCACAATACGTTTGGGTCTGCCAGGTCTGACCGGCATCCTCCCCCACCATCGGAGCCAACTCACCACCAGGTAGTGGTCAGTGGACAGCTCCGCCCCTCTCTTCACCCGAGTGTCCAGGACATGCGGCCGCAGATCAGATGAGACGACAACAAAGTCGATCATCGAACTGCGACCTAGGGTGTCCTGGTGCCAAGAGCACATATGTACACCCTTATGCCTGAACATGGTGTTCGTTATGGACAATCCATGACGAGCACAGAAGTCCAATAACAGAACACCACTCGGGTTCAGATCAGGGGGGCCGTTCCTCCCAACCACACCCCTCCAGGTCTCACTGTCATTGCCCACGTGAGCGTTGAAGTCCCCCAGTAGAACAAGGGAGTCCCCAGGAGGCGCACTCTCCAATACCCCCTCCAAGGACTCCAAAAAGGGTGGGTAATCTGCGCTGCCGTTTGGCGCATAGGCACAAACAACAGTCAGAGCCCGTCCCCCCACACGTAGGCGAAGGGAGGCTACCCTCTCGTTCACCGGGGTAAACCCCAACGTACAGGCACCAAGATGGGGGCAACAAGTATGCCCACTCCTGCTCGGCGCCTCTCACCAGGGGCAACTCCAGAGTGGAAGAGTGTCCAACCCCTCTCAAGGAAACTGGTTCCAGAGCCAGAGCCATGCGTTGAGGTGAGTCCGACTATTTCTAGTCGGAACCTCTCAACCTCACACACTAGCTCAGGCTCCTTCCCCACCAGAGAGGTGACATTCCATGTCCCAATGGCCAGCTTCTGTAGCAGTCAGAGTCAGAGTCAGAGTCAGAGTCAGAGAGTCTTTATTGTCATTTGCACCGCATGTGGTACATGAGATGAAAACGAGATTATGTACACGAGGTCCCAGTTACATCCAACAACAAATGAAAGAGAAAAACAGTAATAACATCGAGAACTAACTAAGAAAAACATCAACTAGTAATACACTAAGCCTAATATAGTGGGAATAAACAGCAGCACGAACATGAGTTTGTATGAGCAGATGGTCACAGATGAACACAGATGAACACAGCAACAAGAAAACATATCAGCATCACCATGATGTGATATTTTGCAGTGTTTATTTTAATTTTATTTTTATTTATTCATGAGTCTAACAGCCTCAGGGTAGAAGCTGTTCCTCAGTCTAGTGGTTCTACACTTGATGCTCCTCAACCTCCGTCCTGAGGGGAGTGGGGCAAAGAGTGAGTGTGCTGGATGAGTGAGGTCTTTCATGATACAGGTGGCTCTTTTCCTGCATCTAGAGGTGTAAATGTCTGTGATGGTGGGGAGACTGACTCCAACAGACTTCTGTGCAGCCTTCACCACTCTCTGCAGAGCTTTCCTCTCTTCAACTGTGCAGCCTCCATGCCACACGTTGATGCTGGAGCACAGGATGCTCTCCACTGCACACCTGTAGAACGAGGTGAGAACTGGGCTGCTCAGACCGGCTCGTCTCAGCCGTCTGAGGAAGTAGAGTCTCTGATGACCTTTCTTGATCAGGCTGGTGGTGTTGTTGCTCCAGCTGAGGTTATCATTCATGTGTACACCCAAGTATTTGTAGCTGGAGACCACTTCCACTGCAGACCCACCTATTATCAGTGGGGCATGGGTGTGTTTGTTCCTTCTGAAGTCCACAATCATCTCCTTTGTCTTCTTCACATTCATGTGAAGATTATTCTCTTTGCACCAGCTCTCCAGGTGTTCCACCTCCTGTCTGTAGCTGGACTCATCATTGTTTGTGATGCATCCCACCACCGCTGTATCATCTGCAAACTTAACAATATGACAGCCTGGAAGTGTGGCTGTACAATCATATGTGAGCAGAGTGAACAGAAGGGGGCTCAGCACACATCCCTGAGGAGAGCCAGTGCTGAGGGTTATGGTGGAGGAGGAGAAGTTGTGGATCTTCACGGACTGTGGTCTGTCTGTTAAGAAGTCTAGTACCCAGTTACAAATAGAGGGGCTTAGTCCAAGTGTAGATAGTTTGTCTATCAGAGTTTGGGGGATCATGGTGTTGAAAGCAGATGTGAAGTCCACAAAGAGCAGACGCACGTATGAGTCTTTCTGATCCAGGTGGGTGAGAGCAGTGTGGACCACGGAAGAAATGGCGTCCTCTGTTGATCGGTTCTCACGGTATGCGTATTGATGAGGGTCCTCATTGATGTTGACGGTTGCCTTGATGTGGGACATGACCAGTTTCTCAAAACATTTAGCGACTATCGGGGTGAGGGCCACCGGTCTATAGTCATTCAGACCAGTCACTGTGGAGCTCTTTGGGACTGGGATGATGGTCGCGGTCTTCAGGCAGGTGGGAACTGACTCCAGTGCAAGTGAGGTGGTGAAGATGTCAGCCAGCACCTCACAGAGCTGGTCCGCACATTCCTTCAGAACTTTCCCTGGGATGTTGTCTGGTCCGGTTGCTTTATGAGGATTAACCGAGGATCAGACCGCCAGGGTCCCCGCCCTCGGCCACCACCCATCCCACATTGCACCCGACCCCTTTGGCCCCTCCCATAGGTGGTGAGCCCATGGGAAGGGGGACCCACGTCTCCTCTTCGGGCTGTGCCCGGCCGAGCTCCATGGGTAAAAGCCCGGCCACCAGGCGCTCGCCAACGTGCCCCACCTCCGGGCCTGGCTCCAGAGTGGGGCCCCGGTGACCCGCGTCCGGGCGAGGGAACATTGTATCCATTAATTGTACTCATCATAAGGGGTTTTTGGGCTGCACTTTGTCTGGTCCCTCACCTAGGACCTGTCTGCCTTGGGTGACCTTTCTAGGGGCATGAAGCTCCTGACAGCATAGCTCCTAGGATCACTGGGACACTCAAACCCCTCCACCACGGTAAGGTGGCAGCCCTAACAATATTTTTTTAACATATTTCTTCACTCTGTCACTACCTCCTGACAGGCTGATGTTGGACAAGTAATCTCTGAAAAAAACTATAGTCCCCTTGCTTCTCTAAAAGCATTTAAAAAAAAACACAGTGACCTGCCGTTAACTAGCCAATAAAAACAGAGCTTCTCACGCTCCTAATCCACGCCCCCGCCTGTCCCAGCCCCAGTGACTGCGCACGTTCTCGTTCAAAGGATTGCAAAGCGATGCAAAACTGTTTTGTATGTGACACAAATGTATTAAATTCCCCTTCTTCATCCCTGATCTGGACTTTTCTTTTGTTTTTTTGCCAAAAGTCAAGTGATTGCTTCCTCCTCTGCTGACTCCATGAATGAATTGAGGAAATAAATGGATTTGTCACGAGCAAATTAAACTCGGGTTCAACGTGGCAGCGCGAGGCTCTGCAGATTTCATGGTGTTCTGGTGTGCTGGACCAGCGCTCCATGTTTTTATTTTATTTTTTAGAACATTTTATTAACTTATAAACACAAAAATTCGGAACGGCTGCGACAGGACATGAAGTGGAGGCGGAGTTAAGGAAGCTGAGCTGAATTACAGTGAGAGCGAGGGGGAGCAGAGCCATATATGGCTCTGAGGGGGAGGGACCAGAAACGTGTCTCAGTTCAAAAATTTTCTAAGTTCCAGCGTGTTCCAGAAATTACATATAGCACCTTTAAAGTTAGCTAGGTTAATTAGGGCTGGACGATATGGCCAAAATTTTTATCACGATATAGTTCTTAATTTCGGTCGATATCGATATAAACAATATAAAAGCCTAAAAAAAACCTATAAACTATACAAATAAATTGATGTTCACCTTGTATTTGTATTTAGCCTCCAAAAAGATGGAAATCACCATCAAATAAACATAAAATTCTCAACCCAATAATTCTGTCGGGTCATGGACAGTTTTTTTATAGAAACGTTTCACCCTCCATCCTCCATCCAGTTTCCAGATGACCCAACTGAGAATTATTGGATTTGGTACCTGGATTATTGAGCATGAACTTTCTTGGCATAAAATTCTCAACTGTGTCAATATTAATAGTTTTAACTTTAAACAAGAACTTTAAAATTTACAGCATTGAAATTCATAGTTAATTAAATAAAACTTTTGGGTGTCGTTATTGATGAGAAGCTGACATGGAAATCTCATGGAAATTACTTAAGAATAAAAATAACAAAATCAATTACATTATTGTATAAAGTAAAATAGTTTTTGAATGACAAAGTTTTGAATATATTGTATAATGTAATGATTGTTCCATATTTAATCTGTTGTATTGAAGTTTGGGGAAAAGCATGCAAAACTTTTACAAATCCTATTTTTATTTTACTAAAAAGAGCTGTAAGAATTATTATTAGGAAGTGCTATGGTCACCCAACAAATATATTATTTCATCAATTGAAATTATTAAAATGTTATGATTTGGTTGAACATAGTATTTTACAAGTCATGTATAAAACTAAAAAAAATATTACCCCCAAATATTCAATTACATTTTGTTTAAAAAGTTATTAAACCCTGAAGGGAATGTAAATGTTTGTAAAATCTTCATTTAGAACTAGTGTGAAGGAGCTGAGTTGTAAATCAGGAAACAGGATTGTGTTGACTTGATATCATCATAAACATTTATAAAACTATTTATATGTTTTAAAAGATGATTAAATCAAAGTTGTTGGGAAGGTGTGGTGCAGGTGAAGTGAAGGTTGTTGTTTGTAGTTATTTTGTATTTTTTAAACAAGGGGCAGATATTATAACACTATTTTCGTCTTTCTGCACCTTTTCATTCAGTGTTTTTCTTTCTTTTTATTCTGATGAATCTGTTTTATTTTCAATAAAAAAAACATGTCGCGCTGGGGCTGTTTGTTTACGTCGTAGTTTCAGGGAAACGTTGGCTCAAACTTTATTCTTCATCTTCTGACTCTCATCATATTCTATCGAGTGGAAACTCTTCAGATTAAACAAGTAGATGTTTCCACAGCTAGTTAGAACGACTCTCCGTCACGTTTTGAAAAATAAAGAAACCGAGTAAGACTCGCTGCAGAAGAGACCTGCAGTTTAACAAAACCGAACTACGTCCACACCGACGAATTAGTCTTTCCTCTCATCAGTGATGTCGTCTGCTTTCTCTTCGCTTGTGAAACTTTGTTCAGTCACATTCTGACGGTCATGAGCACTCGTTTGACTCGTTTTGAAGCGAAAACAACACGCTTTGGAGACTAGCTTAGCTTTTAGCCTGCTACCGCTAACGCCTGCTGCTGGAGTGAGCGCTGCGTAACAACGACGTCACCACGCACGTTTTGTGTCACAGCTTTTTCTGTCCGGGCGCGTTGTTGAAGCAGCCGCTTCAACCCGAACAGAAAGAGAAAAACGTCAGTGAAAAGTTGTAAAATCCTATCGAAATATCGAAAATATGCTTAAACTTCATATCATCGTTATTGAATAAAAGTATATCGCGATATTTATCGTTATTGAAT
>JBBPBX010007836.1:50589-64171 GCA_038048925.1 Garcialebias charrua | reverse complement strand
AATCTTACCCAAGAACAGAGAAGCAGACAGTTCCCTTTCAGTCAAGTTCTCTCGGTGCAACATACTTGCTATGGGAATTGCACCCCGCGCGATTACCTGAAGGAATACATTCACGCCTTTACGGCTAGGGCGTCAGCGTCGCACCAGAGGCCCCGCCCTCTGGGTATTTAAACGCTGACGCCCATCCATCTTTCTCTTTTTTGCCCTTTCATCTCAAAGTCAAAAGTCAACTTTATTGTCAGATCTGCAATATGTACTGTACAGGACATACACAGGACCGAAATTGCGTTTCTCTCAGTCCCTCGGTGCAACAGTAAACATCTAAACATTGAAACACTGAAACATATAATAATAGACATAAGCATAAAATAGTAAAACTAACATTGTCCTGAGTTTTTTTTTTTTTTGCATAGCGGTGCAAGAGCATGAAAATCCACACCAACTCTAAAACTAAAACATTAAACATTTAATGAACATAATACTGTCCTGAGTTTTTGCATACTAGCACAAAAAAAGAGTATAAAAAGTATAACTAAAATAAACTAAAGGTTTCTAGCATTGACATTTGCAAAGTGGCAAAGCAGCGTATGAGTCAATGTACACAGTATATGTATGAGGTAGTAGTTGATGTTGTTATAGAGGCAAAAAGTGGCATATGCAGTAAGGCACATTGGGCATCCCTAAATAAGACCGTTCAGAGCACACTGTATATGTACCAGCAGTGGTGTAGATATTAGAGTAGTGTAAATAAATGTAAACAGTAGTAATTACATGTAAGCAGTAGTAATAAAAGTAAACAGTATTAATAAATGTAAACAGAGAATGTAAACAGTATTATGATTATAGGCAGTGATGTAATACAGACATTAGTGCAAGTATGAGAAGTAGTGCAAACTGTATGAGCACATGACCGAGAGTTTAGTGAAAAACTTTGTGTTGAGTGATAATGTGTGAGAAAGTTTTAGTGTTAAGGCAGTTCAAATGGGAGGGGGGGCAGAGCAGGCAGAGTGTTTAGCATTCTGACTGCCTGATGAACAGAGCTGTCTCTCAGTCTGCTGGTTCGAGCCTGGAGACTCCTCAGTCTCCTCCCTGATGGCAGTAGTCTGAAGCAGCTGTGTAGTGGGTGTGTGGGATCACCTGCCATGCGGTGGGCTTTCCGAGTGAGGCGTTTGCTGTGTAAGTCCTGCAGTGAGGGCAAGGAGGTGCCCACGATCTTCTCAGCTGCTCTCACAATGCGCTGGAGGCTCTTGCGGCAGGATGCAGTACATGCACCAAACCACACAGTGATGCAGCTGGTCAGGACACTTTCTATGGCACCTCTGTAGAAGGTGCTCATGATGGGGGTTGAAGCTCCAGCCCTTTTCAGCTTGCGGAGAAAGTAGAGACGCTGGTGAGCCTTCTTTGCCAGTGCTGCAGTGTTCCTGCTCCAGGACAGGTCCTTTGAGACGTGCACTCCCAGGAACTTGGTGCTGTCTACTCTCTCCACTGCGGTGCTGTTGATGGTCAGAGGGGCATGTTGGGCATCCCTCTTCCTGAAGTCCACAACAATCTCCTTTGTCTTCTCCACGTTGAGAGTGAGATTGTTGTGTCCGCACCACAAGGCCAGGCGGCTCACCTCGTTCCTGTAGTCCGTCTCATCGTTGTTGCTGATGAGACCCACCACTGTTGTGTCTCGCTTAACACCTGAACTTCATGGGACTTCTCTGTTGTCGCATCGCTCGATTGAGGTGAGCTTGCTCCCTACACTGAGCGTACAGAGAAATTTTCCTGTGTACTGCTGGGCTGGCGAAAGCTAGTCCAGCGCTTTTCTACTTACCTCGATGTTTTCTTCTCTTTCCGCAGCTGCTTCGCTCAACGATGCTAACTGCGTCACAACCCCCTGCTAACCATTAGCAGGCTAACCAGCTGTTTTATGATATTTTATTTTAATTGTGCAGGACTCGGGAAAAAGGTTGGTACAATGAAAACACACTCTCAGGACTGTGTACTTCAGTATGCTTTAATAAAAAGTTGCCACAGATACAATGAAACTCTGCAAAGCATAAACATGTTCAAACTCAATACACACACACTGTTATTTGCTAGGCCTAAGTATCAATTTTAAACCCCGCCACGAACAACAGCAAAGCTTCAAGCTTTCACACACACTCAAAAGGCATTGATATAAAAGTACAGTATATCTCACCGTTGATACCAACGAGGAAGCCGTTTCGTTCGGCAGGAGATATGATCATCAATGCACACCGGGCGTTGATCAGACCCACGGTAGACTTCGACGCCTTTGTCTGAGTGGCTTCACTTTATACTTTGAGATGTGTGTGCGTGCATGTGTGGGTGTGTGTGTCTTTGTGCAAATACTATGACTTCACTCACATCTTAATACAAACATGTTTTTAAGTGTGAGTCGGTGCCTTGCATGGGTGAGGGATAACATTTCTTATTTGACTAGCCTTTTGCAACTTTTGCCAAGAAAGCTACAGTTATATGTGAGAAAGAGCAGGGCCCTTGCCTATCTCACATAGCCAATGCCTTCAAAGCAAAAACTGTCTCACTAAAAAGTCAGCCTGACACTAATTATATGGTCAGTTTTAATGAATACACTAAATTTGATAAAATAGTCAGAAAGCATAATGTTGCTCTGGTTTATCTCATTCCTCACCAGCGAAAGCAAGACGACGGAGAGGACGGCTTCGAACAAAAGGAAACTAGGAACAACTTTGACGCTTCTCACCTCCGGACATGGCTCCCAAGAAAGGAAAACGGAGGACAAAGAAGAAGAAAACCAACAGGACGACGAGCCCTCGCTCGTGCCCATGCCCCAGCAGATGCGGCTACTCCCTCTCAGCGACGGACACCCACGAGGCCTGTCCTGTGTGCCTAGGGATTCTGCACGCGAGAAAAGCGCTGGAATTCCCCGACTCCTGCTCCCACTGCCGTCGAATGTCGGCGGCAGTGAGGAAACACCGCGCGGACGCGTTGGCTAAATTCATGGCTAAGGCCGCTGCGCTGAAGGTCGCACATCGCACAAAGCTGCTCGCTCCCGAACCGGAGCTTGAGAACGTGGACCTGGAATGCAACGGTCGAGTCGGAGAGGACAATGTGTCGGACTCCTCAGTTGCCGTCGAGGACTCAACGCCCGAAGTGTCTGACATAGACGCCGAATACGGTTACAGAGGAGAAAGTGTGGATTCCTCCCAGAACCTGGCGCAAATCCTACCGGAACCGGACTTGTCGGTCCCTGCTCTGTTCGACCTGTGCCATAGGGCGGCGGATGCCCTGAAGGTCACGTGGCCAGACCCCACACCTCGCCAACAGGCTACGAGGCTGGCGGGAAACTACTTCTATGCGAAGCAGTTGACAACGTCGCAAAAGATGCCCATTTTTCCGGACTTCCTCATGGAGCTCAAACGCTCCTGGGCAGAACCCGGAGCTCCTATCACGCTGCCACTATCCTGACTCCTGGATGTCGCGGGAATGAAGACAGTGGGCCTCGCCAGCGCATCCCTGATAGAGGATACTCTGGTGGCTTACCTGGCCCCGCAGCCACGGGGACGAAACCAGCGCTACCCAGCAGGGCCTGCCGCGCTTCAGAGAAACAACTTGAGAAGTGCTACAGGGCTCAGGGTCTCGCGGCTCACGCAATGAATGCATCAACCATGGTACAGGCGTACCTGGCAGTTAAACTGCAGGATATCCAGGTAACAAGAAACGAGCAGGCCGCAACGGAGGCCATGGAGGAGGCCCACCGTGCCTCTGACCTCGTGCTCCGCATGATGGGGACAATAGCCATTTCCCAAGGCAAAGCAATGGCGGAAATAGTTGTCGCCCAACGCCATCTTTGGCTAACATTGTCGGACCTCCCGAAAAACCAGAGGTCCACTTTCCTCCAGCACCCGATCGAGTCGATGGGACTCTTCGGGGGAGCCCTGGAACGCGTCCAGGCCAGGCTGGAACAAAGACGCAAACAGGCGGAAGCCTTCCGCGAGGGGTTGCCAAGGAAAAGCTTTACACCCCCAAAGGAAGGCATGCGTGGCCTCCCATGGAAGAGACCCGCTGGTAACAGTGAAATTTTCCAGTACCGGCCGAGGGCCTCTTCAGTGACCCCGTGCGGAACTCAGATTCGGGCCTGATGAAGCAGGATGAACTGAGAATTTTACAGGTTTGCCCGCCCACCCGGTACGGGATACTAACATTTTGAGTCCAGTCTCTACTTGTAAAATACTACGAGGAGCTGGTGACATGTGTGCGCGCACCAAACATGATTTGCCTACTGTATGTGTAAACAAAACAAACACTGTTTCAGGTATGTACAAGAATAAAAGTACCAAAGCACAGACTGCCCTGGTTCTTGACTCAAGTCCCATTTTTATAAAACACAAACCATGTGGTCAAACTATAAACCATAGCAAGATACACAAGCTCTGCCATCTTTAATCGAAGGGGACTGGACTTCGTGTCACCAGCCAAATTTAAGGCTGCTCAACAGAAAGGGTTGTCTCGAACAGTTTCTCATCCTTATGCTGAAACTGTCCCTTTATCCTCCATGAGCGACACACCTTGCCCAGGCAATGATCCTACAGCGTGTGACCGTGCTCGCTACACTGAATCGGTTCTGCTCTTAAACGACATCCCCCCACCAGGTGAAACACAGCTCCCCGGGAGTTCATCAGACTCCAGGGCACTGATGAGGCTGGAGGAACCACTAATTAAGTTGGGCAGTCCCGTATAAAACTTTGTTTTATCGTTGTTCTGGAAGGTTTCAGGAGTAAATTTAGTCACTGAGACTTTTTCCGGTCGCAGATCTCAGTTGTGTAGCCTTTCACTGCATCCTCCAGCTTTGTGAGGTCAACCATGCTTAGATCCGTCTGGTATTCTTGCTTGGGGCAGCCGTGGTGTAGTGGTAGCCTAATGGCAGTCGTCTCCCAATCGGAAAGTTGGCAGTTTGACTCCCGGGACCCGCACCATGTGTCGTTGTGTCCTTGGGCAAGACACTTAACCCTGAGTTGCTCCCGGTAGGACTGGAAAGCACCTTGCATGGTAGTCTGCCGCCACCGGTTTATGAATGTGTGTAGCATTCAATATATGTGTAGCACTTTGAGATTTTCAGTAATGAAAAGTGCGTTATAAATTGAATTAATTATTATTATTATTATTATTATTCCCTGAAGGAAGAGAACGAGGTGCAACATAGTTGGCCCTTTTCAATGCTGAAAGCTCGGTGAAGTGCATTTTGGAGAAAGTAGGATGGGCGTCCGCGTCTTAAATACCCAGAGGGCGGGGTCTCTGGCGTGACGCTGACGCCCCGGCCATAAAGGCGTGAGTGTATTCCTTCAGGTAATCGCGCGATGGCGCAATTTCCTAAAGCAATATGTCGTTCCCTTCCTTCAGGGAACATGAGCTATGGTGCATAACTTTCAGTTTTCATTTGTTGCCAGTTATAATAATCAACATTAAAAAAAATTAACATTTGAAATATATCGGTCTGTGTGCAATGAATGAATTTAATATACAAGTTTCACTTTTTGAATGGAATTATTGAAATAAATCAACTTTTTCATGATATTCTAATTTGATGACCTGCACCTGTATCTGCACGATCTTAACAGTATATATTGGCCTACTCACTTCACAGAAAGCACAATACAGTAGCTCTTACTTTAGTTCTTCTTCAAGGTGTTTTTCTTTTTTTGTGGGCATGATAGGAAGTACAGTATATTAAACCCCGAGAATCCGTTGGCTGTTTGTTTTCAAAGTGAAATGAGTGCACATGCAGAGTTTTGGGTGGTTTCTTCAAATTCAGATTTTTCAGCCACATTCTTCTCAATTCCTCATCTGTAAGTAGGAGATGGAAACCATACCACATTTTTTTTCTTTTTTCTTTTTGTTTTGGGTCCGTGTTCAAACTCTGTTTGCTGTGGCCTTAGCTTGGGCTGGTTGTTTGTGCAGCTTGAACAGAACAGCAGGACCTGAACATTTTAGTAAACTTCACGTTTAAACAAAAACAACATTTGCTTTGATAAATTAATAACTTACAAAACACCCTGCGGCCGCTCCGTTCTATTACTTATACTTCCCGTGTCTGACCGGAAGTTGCATGGAGAAAGGTTGCTAGAGTAAAAGCACCAGGAATGTGAGATATGTGAATTTTATCGGGTTTTACATTTTTCATTTGAAAACCGGAAATTTACTCTGCCCCATCGCAACCGTTATTGTGAGTAGCTTCACCATCCTCCCTAATAGCTGTATTGCACGGATGAATAGAGTCAGAGTGCCCCAGTGTTTGTTGCGGGTTGCAGTACAAACAATTCTGCCGGCTGAGGGCCCCCTCTGTGCCAAGGGCACCTGGGCACATGTCCAGATTGCCCGTATGATAGATCCGGCCTTGTACAGTTCCCAAATGTTTGATCTGTTATTTTAAGCTAAAAAGAGACACAACAAAGAGCTCTTATTGGAGGCATTCATGCTCTCTAGTGTCCATCTTCAGCCTGCCTCTCACACTGCACTGCAGAGACAACTGTCCAGTTTGTGTGTGGATCTGTGGACCTGTCCTCCAGCCAAGGCAGCGAGTGAAGCTTAGGATCTGTTGCAAAACATCCTGAGTAAGAAGATTATGAGATACCATTTGGCCAATGGGCTAAAGAAGCAGTGAACTTTGGCACCAAAGCCAGGATCCTAACAAGTATCTAACATGGGTTTTAGCTTCAGATGATGTCCAAGCTGCTGTAAGCATGAACTCCATGAAGGACCAGCACAGAGGGTGAGAGCATGATGTCACCAGCATCCTGCTGTGCAACTGTCAGCTGTTTGCTCAACATGTCCTCATTCCCTACTCGTCATATATTGACGCTTGGGCTCAGGTCCCTCCGCGTCACATACTTGATGCGTCGGGTCGGCCCTTCTCGTCACTATTTGGTGTGCAGGGTGCTCTCATTTGCTTGTTTGGGGTTCAAGGCTTAAATAAAAGGGGAATGGTTAAGTTTAGGGTTAGTTATAAGGTTAGGCTTAGTGTTTAATTTTTGCCAGTAAAATAATTCCTCTTCATAACAGCAAAAAAAAAAAGACGAAAGTGCTTCACTAAGACATGATCACAACTTACCATTTCCCTGCACACCAAATAATGATGAAACGGGTGACCCCTCCGCATGAGGATGGGTTGGTTTGCTTACAGCTAACGCCAAAAATACACTACACGCGTTGCAGCTCCACCCCGCTCCGGTCCGACCTCCGCAGCAAATACGCACCCATTATAATCAATGACAGAGTTTACACTGGCTCCGCACGGCGGCAGCGAGCTGCGGAGAGCGGACGGCAGTCCGTCAAAATTAGAAATTTTTCTATTTCTGCCGGACGCCGGAGCTGTGCCGGAGTCAACTTTTGAAGATTACGTCGCACCAACAGGAAAAGGAACGAGCACAACTTCCGTATTTACAAAATAAAATCACCACGGGCGGACTAATCCTAGCTCTATACGGATTTATTTGTACAAAAATGCTGTCAAACTATCATTTATGACTACGCCTACAAACGCAATACAAGAAATAAAAAGAAATACAAGAAATAAATAAAGTATTTTATTCTGAAATGTAATACATCACTTCCTGTTGCTCAAACCATGTCCTGTAGCTCATTTACGAGAGAATATCAAGGCAGCAGTATCTACAGTTGTTCTCCTTCTTCCACCGAGTGAATTGTTTTGTTCTGACTTACTTATTTATCACTTGATTTATCGCGCGATCTCGCAATTCCCGCGCATGCGTCTCGGAGCGGCGCATCCAGTCGGACCTGAGCTGAGCGCAGGTAGTGGAAATTGGACTCGCACAGCTGCGACCTGCGGAGCGGGGCGGAGCGGAGCCGCGTGTAGTGTATTTTTGGCGTAACAGACTGCTGGACTGCAGCAGCCTCACTCAGCCCATATGTAGGCTTGTTTATATGAGCATTCACGTACAATACTGGATCATGTTCACATGTTACATATGTTGGGGATGACTCTCAGCTACTGCCACACCCAATGTTACCTCAACATTAGTAACAGAGTTAGAGCTGTTTTTTCTTCTTCTGAAGTTAATTAGCTGTGACAGCCATCTTGAACCAGTTTGACTACAAAAGTTGAGATTCAAACTTGTTTAATTGTTCACAAGATGGGTGGCACAGTGGGTAGAGCTGTTGCAGGTCACTGCATTGAATCCCGACCGGAGACCTTTCTGGGTGAAGTTTGCATGTTCTCTCCGTGCTGTGTGGGTTTTCTCCAAGTACTCCAGTTTCCTTACACACACACAAAACATGCATGTTAGACTGATTGGTAACTCTAGTCTAAATTGTCTCTAGGTGTGAGTGAGAGAGTGAATGGTTGTTTGTCTCTATGTGTCCCTGTGATGGACTGGACACATGTCCAGGTGTCCCCTACCTCTCACACAGTAATGGCTGGACATGGACACCAGTGACCCTTAGCGACCTGAAAAAGGAAGAAGGGGGTAAAGATAATGGATGGGTGGATTGTTGGTTCACAGAATACAGTGTATTTTGCTAACAGACAGTCAAACTATACACAAACAGTCACAGGACCCATCACTGCCTGAAACTCTTAACAGGTTCTTCGCACGCTTTGAAGACCCGGACAGACCATCCAGCACCAGACTCACTTCACCACTGGAAATAGAGCTTTTAAGCATGTTCAAGAGGATTAATCCTCACAAAACAAGTGGCCCAGACAACATCTTGGGAAGGTGCTGAGAGACTGTGCCGATCAGCTCTGAGAGGTGCTGGACGACATCTTTAACTCCTCACTCACCCAGGCAACAGTTCCCATCTGTCTGAAGACTGCCACCATCATACAGGCCCAATAGAGCTCAGTGACTCAGTGATCGACCAGTAGCCCTTACCCCAGTAGTCGCAAAATGCTTCAAAAAACTGGTCATGACCCACATCAAAACAACCATGAACATCAACGAGGACCCTCATCAGTACACATACTGGGAGAATTGATCAACAGAAGAAGCCATCTCCTCTGTGGTCCACACTGCTCTCAACCACCTGGAGCAGAAGGATGTCCGTATGCTCTTTGTGGACTTCACATCTGTCTTCAACACCATGATCCCCCAAACCCTGATGGACAAACTATTCACACTTGGACTAAGTCCCTCCGTTTAAAACTGGGTCCTAGACTTCTTAACAAACAGACCACAGTCAGTGAGGATACACAACTTCTCTTCCTCCAACCCTCAGCATTGGCTCTCCTCAGGGTGTGTGTTTAGCCCTCTCCTGTTCACTCTGCTCATGTATGACTGTGCACGTACACTACCCATCCAGGCTGTCACATTGTAAAGTTTGCAGATGATACAGCTGTGGTGGGAGGTATCACAAAGAATGATGAGTCCAGCTACCTTACCATTTTATTTATAGAGCCCTTAAAACAGTGACATGGCCAACCAAAGTGCTATGCAAACAAACAATAGGCAACACATAGGCAACATACACAACGAAGTAAAAAAACAGAATACTGTATAGACATAAAATTCATCCATCCATCCATCAATCCATCCATTATCTTTGCCCGTTTCTTCCATTTTTTGGGTCACGGGGATCGCCGGTGCCCATATCCAGCCATCACAGTGCGAGGGGCGGGGTACACCCTGGACGGGTCGCAAGTCCATCACAGGGCCACATAGAGACAAACAAGACAAACAACCATTCAATCTCTCACTCACACCTAGGGTCAATTTAGAGTTACCAATCAGCCTAACATGCATGTTTTTGGTCTGTAGGAGGAAACCGGAGTACCCGGAGGAAACCCACACATGCATGGGGAGAACATGCAAACTCCACCCAGAAAGGCCCCCGGACTGGGATTTGAACTGGCAACCTTCTCGCTGAGAGGCAGCAGCTCTACCAGTTGTGCCACCATGCTCAGACATAAAATCATCGCAGATAATAAATATAGGCCCTGTTTACACGGACACTGTGTGGGGGAAACGGAACTTGTGGGTATGGAAAAGTTTTGCGTTGACACGGGCGAATTCTGTGGATACGACTCTCCCCCCCCACCCCCCATCCTCATGACTTCACTGTAGTTACCATGCTGGGCCATTAGATGGCGCTGTGATTTTTGGAACCTTCACTACTGCGCATGCGTGCTGCCTGAGGTAAACAGAGCAGCCGAGGCAGCCTGCCTCGTCTGTTTTCCTCTCTGGCTAAAAGTTCAGCTACTACAAGTTGTTGTCAACAAGTTAACAACAAGTTAAAGCTGGAATTTGGATAAGAGTCAACAGATTTGACACCAAGTGGGACCGCTTCATCTAACAAGCTGCACACCAGTTGCTGACTGGACCGGAACCGCGTCAACATGTCTGACTTTAGTCCGTGAGAATCAGCTGATTTCCAGCAGCGCTACAAGGTAAACAATGTTCTTAATAATGTTTCCTTGTGTTTAGTTCGATCACAGAACAACCAACTGAGGTTTTATTTTTATTTTTTTCCTGCGAGGTCGAAGCTGTCGTTCCACGAAGCGGACCGGTTCGGATGTGGGTCCAGTTTCCACCAGGATGAAAACAACAGAGTCCAGTTCATTAAAGTTCGGTTAACGTGTTTTTAAAAGTGTTCAATTTAATTCTCAGTGTTTGTGACATACAGTTTGTGGTGTTGAATAAATAAATAAATTAAAAATCAACCTGGTGTCTTCATTTTCAGCAGCATGTTAGGCATGACGTAACGAGTCCAGATAGCTTCATTTAGCTCAGATAAATTTAAATATCTCCCACGCTAACATAAATACTGTTTATTATTGTTAAACTGTTAATATATAGCACATTTAGTATGTTATAGTGCAGCGTGACACGTGAAATGTCCGACTGCCTCGTTAACAGCGACAACTGGATCCAGGCAGCTGGCTCTCTTCCAACACAGATGCAGGTAAGGTGTAGAATAATTAAATATGAGAATCAAAATATATTCCATCAGCTATAGTTCAGAAAGTGGTGCGTGTGTCCACTGTCCAGTCCACCGCCATTGTTAAAATGCCGGCTGTCTGCGCGTGCGTGCTGCGTGCATGTGTTCAAACAAAAGCTCCGCGGGAGATGTTTACATTATCAACGGGGGGTCAGCGAAAAACTTCCACCCTGAGAGCTGGATCAGAAAAGTATCGGATGCAAAGAGGGGGGCCAGCAGCGTCGTGTAGGCGATAAGCAAAGACGCAAAGAGAAAGTAGCGGTTCCACTCAAAATACGCGCCGTGTAAACTGGCCCCTAATGACCAAACACAGATCATTATGGTGTTGAAAGCAACAGAGCTACAGGCAAGAGGTGGAACACCTGGAGAGCTCGTACAGAAAGAACCTTCACATCAGTGTGAAGAAGACAAAGGAGATGATTGTGAATTTCAGATGGAACAACCCCCCCCCCACCACCACCACCACCACTGAACATAAGAGGATCTGCAGTGGAAGTGGTCTCCAGCTACAAGTACTTGAGTGTATACACATGAATAACAACCTCAGCTGGAGCAACAACACCACCAGCCTGATCAAGAAAGGTCATCAGAGACTCTACTTCCTCAGACGGCTGAGACGAGCTGGTCTGAGAAGCCCAGTCCTCACCTCCTTCTACAGGTGTGCAGTGGAGAGCATCCTGTGCTCCAGCATCAACGTGTGGCATGGAGGCTGCACAGCTGCAGAAAGAAAAGCTCTGCAGAGAGTGGTGAAGGGTGAACAGAAGATGTTGGAGTCGGTCTCCCCACCATCACAGACATCTACACCTCCAGATGCAGGAAGAGAGCCACCTGCATCAAGAAGTACCCCACTCATCCAGCACACACACTTTTTACCCCGCTCCCCTCAGGAAGGAGGTTAAGAAGCATTAAGGCCCTGTACACACGTAGCCTGGTGTTTGAAAAACGAATATCTGCAACAAAAAAAAAATCTCTGTACATGCATGTTCGGATATTTAAAATGTTCGTCTACATTTCCCCGTTCATTTTCACCACAGAGTGTTGTAAATAATATGCCGAACCCATAGGTGGCAGTGTAGTGCAGTCACAACCCTTCAACTCAGCCACAACTTCCTGATATATTTTTTTTTCTTCTTCGTTTGTGTGGACAGGCCGCGAGGTTAAGATACTATTAAATACTATGTTGGAGTACAAAGTTAATAAAACGCAAGAAAATGTCCGACTGGGAATCATGTCAGAGCAGGTATGTTGACATTTTAGCGTTTTTTTTCCCGCCGAGCATTATGTGATGTCAGCGCCGCTCCAGCTGGAGCAGAAACCTCCAGTTCTGAAAGTCCACATGCAAACTCGAAAGTGGAGAATTCTCAAATCTCCACTTTGGTCGGAGTTTTTTTTATTATTCGTTTATAGTTACATCAACCGGAGTTCACGTGTGGATGAAAGACCAAACTGCACGATAAACTGTTCAGTTTTACTGATATCCGGCTACGTGTGTACAAGGCCTAAGTGTAGAACCACAAGACTGACGAACAGCTTCTACCCTGAGGCTGTTAGACTTATGAATAAATAACCAGAATAATCACTGTGGGGAAAAAAAATCACTAATGTAACTTTGACTGATCTGCTGATTATCCATGCTGCTGATTATTTCATGCTGCTGGATTCATTCGTCTCATCTACTCACACAGACTCCTTCATGCTGCTGTTGTTCGGCATATTAAAAAAAGTATTCTTAGTTTACATCTTAGATCCTTATTACTGTTTCTTTTACATTTTATATTTTTCCTGTTGTTGGGTGTAACTGGGACCTGAGTACACAGTTTTGTTCCACCTCTTGTACCACATGCGATGCAAATGACAACAAAGAAACTTGAATCCTTGATAGTTACCTGTGCCTGTGTAAATAATTGTGTGTAAAATATAGACATGAAGTTGTTTCTCATGGATCAGCGACTCATATTGCTCATCAAGATTTAACTGCATATTTCAAGAGTTTTTCACTTGTATTTTTATTATATTGACCTTTATTAATCCAGACTAGGTTCAGGCCGGGGCCTGAAGGCAGCCTGATATGCATGTTACTGGGAGGAAACAGGAGAAAACTCTCACATATATTATCACAGGCCAGCCAGGCAGAGTCCAAAGTGTCTTCTCATGAGTGTGTGGGTGCAAAGTGACCAAAGGAAGCAGGGCTGGACCTGGAGTTGCACTGCAGCACCAGACTCTGCTGCTGTAGGCCTGTTCATGGAGCATCCACCCAGAAAACACAGTGCGTCTTGGGAGACATATGGCATAATGAACTGCTCCTGTTCAGTTTGACCAGAGGAACAAGGCTGGAAACAGCTCATCTAGACTAACCCTCAGAAGAGAATAAAACAAGTCATCCTTAACATTAATATCATTTATATTGTTTTAATAAAAACATATTTGAAGCCTAGCCTTGGTCTTTCCAGATTAAAATCTGATTATTTGATCAAAGTATTTTCATCTGGAAAACCAACAGTCATTTCAGACGCGTGCGGGATTCCGCGACCAGCGGGACGTCCGTGCGCATCACGAGCCGTGGTTCTGAGCGGACCTGGTACGTCGTGCCATGCCGTGCCGTGCCATGCCGTGCCGTGCCATGCCGTGCCTCCATCCACAG
>JBBPBX010007836.1:23422-42662 GCA_038048925.1 Garcialebias charrua | reverse complement strand
TGTCTGTGTGTATACATTATATAGTTGGTCTGTGAGTCTTGTCCTTTGTCGTCTCGTCATTAGGTATTATCTGTCTTGTCCTACCTGCCTGTCCTGATCCTTATCCCGAGTTTGTAAGTTGCTACCTCGTCAGCGTTTTTGATTTTCATTTATTAGAGTATTTATTTTTGTAAATCTGAGTCTGAGTCCCTGCCTGCAACTACTGTGTTTGTACCTGCCTGCAAAATCCTGATAGTACGAGATGACCAAGCCAGAACCCAATGGGCAGGGTTCTTCTCAGATTTCACTCAACTGTCCTACGAACAGTTCCTGATGGAGCCTGTGATTCAGTGCGGCGGATTCCGGATCAAACCCGTCTGGACCCAGGAGCGCTGCAACCAGGCAGTGGAGATCTTGTTCTCCCCTCTTCTTGTTCTGGAGGATGAAAAAGAGAGGATTCGGCTCCGGGGTGACCGCCTGACGTCCGAGCCCGGTGCTCCTTCCTCTCCAGCTTCACTCGCCGTCTCGGGATTGACGTCCGGAGAGGATGAGGAGGAAACGTGTCTTCTTCCTATCCCCCAGCCTCACCGCCACCGTCGGAGCGGCAGAAAAAGGACCCGGAAGCGGTCCACCACACCTCTGTCCCGACCGGTTGTTCCTGCTCAGTCCGGCGAGACAGAGTCCGCTGTGCCCAGTTCCCATGTCTCCGTGGGGACGGCTTCCATTGCTTCACCTCCCAGAGTGCAGGTGAAGGCGAAACCTGACACCTCATCCCTACCTAGAACTACTCCTTCATTAAATTCCAACACACACCACCTCCAAACCTGTGACCTCATCCATTTAAGCCAGACTTTACAGAATTTAATCTCCTCAACTATATACAATCCGGACTGTCAACTGAAGGCCGAGTTATACTCGCGCTTTGGTCCGCTGGCTGGAGCGTGCGGACTGCGCGCGCACTGAGCCATGCGGCTTCTGCGTTTACAGTGTTGCCGTTGTGTTTATAGTTGACGCACGGCGGCGCATGGCAAAGTGCTGTTCTTTTATGGACCAGCAGGTGGCAGTACCCTCTAAAACCTGTGCATATGTTGCAAGAAAGGGTGTAGAAGAAGAAATCTACCGTAGAAGAAGAACTGTTTGACGTCACACAACAACAAAAAAATGGCTTTCCGCTCGCATGCTGAACTGTTGTCTTTATTAGAGGAGTAAATCATAATAGAACAACAGTTATTGTGTCTTACGGTTTTAATGCCTGGAGTCAGTGGAGGAGGAAGCGATCACTTGACTTTTGGCAAAAAAACAAAAGAAAAGTCCATATCAGGGATGAAGAAGGGGAATTTAATACATTTGTGTCACATACAAAACATTCCTCCATGCATCGTGACGCCGTCTCCATGACCACAGTGGCGTAGAGAGCTGCAGGCTCTGGCGTGAAGAGCGTGAAGGCTGTCGGGTGAGGTCTCCACCCGACCTGTCAATCAATTCAGTAGCGCCCATGGCGCGTGCATTAGCCTTGCGGAGATTCAAAAATTCAGAGGTGCACGACACGCGCCAAACCGACGCGCGGGGTCTACGCGCAGGGGCGGGGAAGGTGATAATGCATCACTTTTGGCGTGCGCACCCTGGCGCACTGCGTGACGCGTCGAGTATAAATCTAGCTATACTTTACTCTCCCTAGCAGAAAAATATTTATTATCTCAACCTGGTCTAACCAAAATCCCTGAATATCAGCAGCTTTTGATTAAAATAAGGACTCTGAAAACAACCACCAGCCTACAACCTGCAGAACCAGCAACCACCAGCTTTCAGTCTGCAGAACCAGCAACCACCAGCTTTCAGCCTGCAGAACCCGCAACCACCAGCTTTCAGCCTGCAGAACCAGCACCACCAGCTTTCAGTCTGAAGAACTAGCAACCACTAGCTTTCAGCCTGCAGAACCAGCAACCACCAGTCTACAACCTGCAGAACAACCAACCACCAGACTACAGCCTGCAGAACCACCAACCACCAGCTTACAACCTGCAGAACCAGCAACCACCAACTTTCAGCCTGCAGAACCAGCAACCACCAGCTTTCAGCCTGCAGTACCAGCAACCACCAGCTTTCAACCTGCAGTACCAGCAACCAGCCTTGCAACTGCAGCCAGCCCTGAAACTGCAGCAGTAGCAGCCAGCCCTGAAACTGCAGCAGCAACTGACAGCCCTGAAACTGCAGCAGCAGCTAGCCCTGAAACTGTAGCAACAGCACAACCAGCAGCCACAACCAGCTAGCAGCCTGCAGAACCTTCCGCAGATGACCCAGAACCTGCCGCTGAAGATCTAAAATCTGCCACAGAAGACCCAGAACATGCCGTCGAAGATCCAGAATCTGTTGCCGAAGATCCTGGCCCATTGGAGGCCTTCATCCCAGAATCTACCGCCAAAGACCCAGAACCTGCCGCCAAAGACCCAGAACCTGCCGCCGAAGACCTAGAACCTGCAGCCGAAGACCCAAAACCTGCCGCCAAAGACCCAGAACCTGCTGCCGGAGATCCTGGTCCATTGGAGGTCTTCATCCCTGACCTACCTAAAACTCTCGTCCCCGATCTACTCCTGTCTAAAGGGCCTGATGGACGACCTCTCAACCGCATGCCTGAACGGCCCCGGGTTGATGAATGGTCTCCAAGCCACCTGTCTGACCTGTCTCTCCCTGAACAGCCTGATGGATGACCTCTCAACCGCCTGCCTGACTGGCCCCGGCTTGATGTATGGTCTCCTGGCCGCCCGTCTGATCTGATCCTGCCTGAACGGCCTCGTGTCCGCTATCTGACCTGTCTCTGATTGAAAGGCCTAATGGACGAGCTCTCAACCGCCTGCCTGAGAAGCCCCGGCTTGATGAAGGGTCTACAGGCCACCTGTCTGACCTGTCTCTCCCTGAACGGCCTGATGGACGACCTCTCAACCGCCTGCCTGACTAACCCTGGCTTGATGGACGGTCTCCTGGCCACCCAACTGACCCAATCTTGTCTGTCCTGCTCCCACCTGATCCGACTCTTCTGGACTCGCCGCCTACAGAGCCCACGTTGGACTCCCTACCTGAGGTCTCTTCGCCTGATGACGTCTCTTCGACTGACGATGTCTCCTCGCCTGACGTCTCTTCGCCTAACATCTCTTCGCCTGACGACGTCTCTTCAACTGACGACGTCTCCTTGCCTGACGTCTCCTCACCTGACGTCTCTTCGACTGATGACGTCTCTTCGCCTGACGACATCTCCTCTCCTGACGATGTCTCTACGCCTGACGTCTCGTTGCCTGACGACTGCACGCCTGATATCTCGCCGCCTGACGACTGCACGCCTGATGTCTCGCCGCCTGACGACTGCACGCCTGACGTCTCGCCTTCTGACTGCACGCCTGATGTCTCGTCGCCTGACGATTGCACGCCCGACGACTGCACACCCAACGTCTCGCTGCCTGACGATTGCATGCCCGACATCTCGCCACCTGACGATTGCACGCCCAATGTCTTGCCGCCTGACGACTTCACGCCCGACTCCTTGTCTGACGACTGCACGCCCAACTCCTCGTCTGACGACTGCACGCCAGACTCCTAGTCTGATGACTGCATGCCCGACTCCTCGTCTGACGACTGCATGCCTAACTCCTCGTCTGACGACTGCACGCCTGACGTGCTCCTACCTGAGGGACGGCTACCCGCCCGCCCGACCTCTGCCTGAGGGACGACATCCCGGCCGCCTAACCGACCTCTGCCAAAGGGACAGCCTCTCGACCGGCCACCCACCCGACCTCTGCCTGAGGGACAGCCTCCCGGCCTCCCGACCGCCCGCCCAAACTCTGCCTGATGGACGGCCTCCCGCCCGCTCGACCTATGCCTGATGGACTCCTCCTTGCCACCCGTCCGACCTCTGCTTGATAGACGGCCTCTCGGCCGTCTGCCCGACCGACCTCTGCCTGATTGACATTTGCCCGCCTGACCGACCTCCGACTGAGGGAAGACCCCCTTGCCGCCCGTCCGACTGACCTCTGCCTGAGGGACGGCCGCCCGACCTCTATCTGATAGACGGCCTCTCTGCCACCCGCCCACTCGACCTCTGCCTGATGGACGGCCTACTGGCAACTCACCCAACCTCTGTCTGATGGACAGCCTCCCGGCCACCCACCCGACTGCCCTCTGCCTGATGGATGGCTTCCTGGCCGCCCGCCTGACCTTTGCCTGATGGACAGCCACCCGCCCAACCGGACTCTGTCTGTTGGACGGCCTCCCGCCCGCCCGTCCGCCCGGACTCCAGCCTGAAGGACGGCCTCCCGGCCGCCTGCCTGACCAGGCTCTGCCTTATGGATTGACCACGGACTGTCCAGACATTTTTGTGTTCTTAGTTTGTGTTTAGTCTGTTTTCTATTGTTTTTGTCCTTGTGTATATTTGTTTTGGGACCACCATCCTTGTAGTTCCTCCCTCCATCCACCTTAGTCTTTTAGGGTAAGGGTTCTTGGGAACACCAGGGGACGTTCTTGAGGGAGGTACTGTAGGGATGGTACCATCTAGTGGGTATCCCTTGTCTGTGCACCCTTGTTTAAAATGATTTCCACCTTGTGTTCCCAGGTGTTTGTAATTACATCCTGTCTTGTCTGTGTGTATATATAGTTGGTCTGTGAGTCTTGTCCTTTGTCATCTCGTCATTAGGTATTGCCTGTCCTGTCCTACCTACCTGTCCTGATCCTTATCCCCTGAGGTTGTAAGTTGCTGTCTCCTCAGCATTTTTGATTTTCATTTATTAAAGAGTATTTATTTTTGTAAATCTGAGTCTGAGTCCCTGCCTGCAACTACTGGGTTCGTACCTGCCTGCAAAATCCTGATAAATTTAATGAAAAATAATACAAAAAATTTTGTTAAAAGCATCAAAAGAAAGATATTCAAAAACAGAACAAAAAAAAGGTCAGCTTAATGAAGATAGTGATCAGTGACTTCCTGGTAGGCTCCTATATATATTTTTTTTTTATTATTATTATTATTATTAGTTTTACCAGCCATGTTACTGGTACTGTAATGATTCACGTTCATGTCAAGTCATGCTGTGGGTTTTTTTTTTTGTTAACCTGCCTCCTCTCCTAATCGGCTTCAGTCAGCACACCTGTCAGCTACTCTTTTTAAGAGCGCCCCAGACTCTACCTCCCTGTCAGAATGTCTGATCACCTTGCACCTGAAGAAATCCAACGTTCTGTTCTTGACCTACCTTTTTATCGACGCTCTTCATGATCATGGATTCCTCGCCTTTGCCTTACCCATGACAGATAATTTCTGCCCATAGGATATCTGGACCTCGACTCTCGCTCTGCCTCCTGACAACCGGCTCTCGCTGAACCCCTCTGTAAATGACCCATGCCTGTATCTTGACCACGATCTCGGACTCGGGACTATTGGAGCTGTGAGCTTTTAGATCCAAGCTCCACTCGAACTGAAGCGGAGCCTTGTCGAACCTGTCCGGTCTCAGTCACGTGTCACGTGACTCAACTGCACCTCCGTCCCTCCAACCCCCCTCCGTCTGATGTCATTGCAGCCACTGCATCACCAACTGTGATTAAACTCTGCAGGTTAGTGATTTTGAACTCTTCATGTTCTTTAAAGTCTTAAGATCATCTCAGTTACAAAATTGTTCTATCTCCCTGCAGAGTTTCAGTTGATGTCCTCCTTTTGGGGCTTTTCTGACAAGTAGTTAAATAAACTTTTTCGTTCACACCTGTGTTGTGGCTAAATTTCCAGGTCCCCATTGTGAATCATTACATCTGCTGTTTTCCCTTTACATGCTACCTTTAGGTCAAATTATTAATCAGTTCAACATTTCTTTTCACTGTTATGCCGACGATACACAGCTTTACATCAGGACTGGAGCATCCTCATCTTCCACCTTGTCATCTCCATCTTCACTCACTGCCCTCTCTGCCTGCCTGGAGGCAATTAGGGCATGGATGAATCAGAACTTTCTTCAATTAAACTGCTCCAAGACTGAGGCCATACTGATTGGCACCCCTCACCAGGTACAAACATCTCCTATAACAACACTTTCCTTTTCTGGACAAGACATCCCCCTCTCCACCTCTGTTACTAATCTTGGAATAAAAATGGACTCCAATCTTACATTTGAAAATCACATTAAGCTTCTGTTTAAAACTTGCTTCTTCCATCTTCGAAACATCTCCAGACTTCGCCCATCCCTAACTTTTTCCGATGCTGAGAAGCTCGTCCATGCTTTTGTCTCCTCCAGGCTCGACTACTGCAACTCCCTGTTTATTGGAATCCCTGGCAAAAACCTTCAGAAACTTCAATATATTCAAAACAGTGCAGCAAGGATCTTGTTGAGAGTTCGTAAATTTGAACATATTACGCCCATTCTCCATAACCTTCATTGGCTTCCTGTCGCCTACAGAATTCAGTACAAAACTGCTCTCATTACACATCAATGCTTACATGGAGCTTCACCAGATTATCTGAAGGATATTCTTATTCCATACTCATCCACCCGGTCGCTGCGGTCACAGAACAGTAATCTCCTTCACATTCCGAGAACCAAATTAAGGACCATGGGAGACCGGGCTTTCAGTGTGGCTGCCCCCCGCCTGTGGAACTCTCTTCCTGACTGTCTGAGAGCCCCACAGTCTGTGGTTGACTTTAAGAGCGGCTTGAAGACCTTTCTTTTCAACCGAGCATACTCTACCTCCTCATGATTCTACTTTTGATCTTAGTTGATACTGTTATTGATTTTACTTGTTTTATTACTTGTTTTATTGACATTTAATTCTGTTGCACCTTGTAGCACTTTGAGATTTTCATTAATGAAAAGTGCGTTATAAATTGAATTCATTATTATTATTATTATTATTATTATTATTATTATTATCATTACAGCACAATCTGGCCACAATGGACCCGTCACCCACACAGGAGTGCCGTTCATGAGTTGAAACCGCAATAAACAGTTTGGAAATAAATATGCAAGAAATGATTAATTTACTAACGAAGTCTTCCACAGCTACGTCCACCACTCCTTCCCAGCTCATAGAGGTCTCACCTCGCTGCCAAGCCTCCCCCAATCATGAACCATGTCTAACGCCTTCCGAGATGTTTAAAGGACAACACCCACCATGACAGTAACAATTCACCATATAGGACAATTACTGTAATTTAATATTATGTCTATTTTCATTTTTGCATTTGGGCCAGGCGAGGGTTAAAAAAATAAATAAAATAAAAACCCACTCCCGAATGAATCTGGAAACCTGGCCGAAGAGTTCCGAAGTGTCATGTGACTTTTGTTACATCTCCACCCATAAGGCAGAAGGCAGGAGTGAGTTTCCATGGAGGTTTATCAGAGTCAGAGAGTCTTTATAGTCATTTGCACCGCATGTGGTACATGTGATGAAAACGAGATTATGTACACGGGGTCCCAGTTACATCCAACAACAAATGCAATAGAAAAACAGTAATAACATCTAGAACTAACTAAGAAAAACATCAACTAGTAATACACTAAGCCTAATATAGTGGGAATAAACAGCAGCACGAACATGAGTTTGTATGAGCAGATGGACACAGATGAACACAGATAAAGTCAAAAGTCAAAGTCAACTTTATTGTCAGATCTGCAATATGTACTGTACAGGACATACACAGGACCGAAATTGCGTTTCTCTCAGTCCCTCGGTGCAACAGTAAACATCTAAACATTGAAACACTGAAACATATAATAATAGACATAAGCATAAAATAGTAAAACTAACACTGTCCTGAGTTTTTTTTTTTTTTGCATAGCGGTGCAAGAGCATGAAAATCCACACCAACTCTAAAACTAAAACATTAAACATTTAATGAACATAATACTGTCCTGAGTTTTTGCATACTAGCACAAAAAAAAGAGTATAAAAAGTATAACTAAAATAAACTAAAGGTTTCTAGCATTGACATTTGCAAAGTGGCAAAGCAGCGTATGAGTCAATGTACACAGTATATGTATGAGGTAGTAGTTGATGTTGTTATAGAGGCAAAAAGTGGCATATGCAGTAAGGCACATTGGGCATCCCTAAATAAGACCGTTCAGAGCACACTGTATATGTACCAGCAGTGGTGTAGATATTAGAGTAGTGTAAATAAATGTAAACAGTAGTAATTACATGTAAGCAGTAGTAATAAAAGTAAACAGTATTAATAAATGTAAACAGAGAATGTAAACAGTATTATGATTATAGGCAGTGATGTAATACAGACATTAGTGCAAGTATGAGAATTAGTGCAAACTGTATGAGCACATGACCGAGAGTTTAGTGAAAAACTTTGTGTTGAGTGATAATGTGTGAGAAAGTTTTAGTGTTAAGGCAGTTCAAATGGGAGGGGGGGCAGAGCAGGCAGAGTGTTTAGCATTCTGACTGCCTGATGAACAGAGCTGTCTCTCAGTCTGCTGGTTCGAGCCTGGAGACTCCTCAGTCTCCTCCCTGATGGCAGTAGTCTGAAGCAGCTGTGTAGTGGGTGTGTGGGATCACCTGCCATGCGGTGGGCTTTCCGAGTGAGGCGTTTGCTGTGTAAGTCCTGCAGTGAGGGCAAGGAGGTGCCCACGATCTTCTCAGCTGCTCTCACAATGCGCTGGAGGCTCTTGCGGCAGGATGCAGTACATGCACCAAACCACACAGTGATGCAGCTGGTCAGGACACTTTCTATGGCACCTCTGTAGAAGGTGCTCATGATGGGGGTTGAAGCTCCAGCCCTTTTCAGCTTGCGGAGAAAGTAGAGACGCTGGTGAGCCTTCTTTGCCAGTGCTGCAGTGTTCCTGCTCCAGGACAGGTCCTTTGAGACGTGCACTCCCAGGAACTTGGTGCTGTCTACTCTCTCCACTGCGGTGCTGTTGATGGTCAGAGGGGCATGTTGGGCATCCTTCTTCCTGAAGTCCACAACAATCTCCTTTGTCTTCTCCACGTTGAGAGTGAGATTGTTGTGTCCGCACCACAAGGCCAGGCGGCTCACCTCGTTCCTGTAGTCCGTCTCATCGTTGTTGCTGATGAGACCCACCACTGTTGTGTCGTCCGCAAACTTGATGAAGTGGTTGGAGCTGTACGATGGTGTGCAGTCGTGTGTTAGCAGGGTGAATAGAAGGGGGCTCAGCACACATCCTTGTGGGGCCCCTGTGTTCAATGTGATGGTGCTAGATGTGTTACTCCCGACCCGCACTGTCTGTGGTCTCCCGGTCAGGAAGTCTAGCAGCCAGTTACACATTGAGGTGTTCAGCCCCAGACTGTCCAGTTTAAGGATGAGCTGTTGGGGGATGATGGTGTTAAATGCCGAGCTGAAGTCGATGAACAACATTCTAACATAGGAGTCCTTCGTGTCCAGATGTGTGAGAGCTGTGTGAAGGGCAGAGGAGATGGCATCGTCGGTTGAGCGATTAGGTCGGTATGCAAATTGGAAGGGATCCAGGGAGTCAGGGAGGACAGATGTGATGCTTTTCATGACTAGCCGTTCAAAGCACTTCATCAGGATGGGGGTGAGTGCTACTGGGCGATAGTCATTGAGGCATGCGGGCGTTGCCTTCTTTGGGACAGGGATGATGGTGGTGGCTTTGAAACAGGTGGGGACGATGGCCTGGCTCAGTGAGATGTTAAAGATGTCCGTGAAGACCGCTGCGAGTTCCCCTGCACAGTCCTTCAGCACGCGACCAGGTATGTTGTCAGGACCAGAGGCCTTCCGGGCGTTAATCTTGATGAATGATCGCCTTACGCTGTCTGAGGACAGCGTCAGCACCTGGCCATCAGGAGAGGGGGGGAGTTTATGTGCTGGTGTGCCGTTACTTGCCTCGAACCGAGCAAAGAACTCATTCAGTTCATTCAGCGCAGAGGCTGAGCTGTCACAGGTCTGGGGGGGTGGTTTGTAGTTTGTGATGGTCTGTATTCCCTGCCACAGACTGCGTGTATCCCTGCTGTCCTTGAACACAGCACAGCACTTAAACATAGCAACAAGAAAACAGATCAGCATCAGCATGATATGATATTTTGCAGTGTTTATTTTTTATTTTATTTTAATTTATTCATGAGTCTAACAGCCTCAGGGTAGAAGCTGTTCCTCAGTCTAGTGGTTCTACACTTGATGCTCCTCAACCTCCGTCCTGAGGGGAGTGGGGCAAAGAGTGAGTGTGCTGGATGAGTGAGGTCTTTCATGATGCAGGTGGCTCTTTTCCTGCATCTGGAGGTGTAAATGTCTGTGATGGTGGGGAGACTGACTCCAACAGACTTCTGTGCAGCCTTCACCACTCTCTGTAGAGCTTTCCTCTCTTCAACTGTGCAGCCTCCATGCCACACGTTGATGCTGGAGCACAGGACGCTCTCCACTGCACACCTGTAGAACGAGGTGAGAACTGGGCTGCTCAGACCAGCACGTCTCAGCCGTCTGAGGAAGTAGAGTCTCTGATGACCTTTCTTGATCAGGCTGGTGGTGTTGTTGCTCCAGCTGAGGTTATCATTCATGTGTACACCCAAGTATTTGTAGCTGGAGACCACTTCCACTGCAGACCCACCTATTTTCAGTGGGGCATGGGTGTGTTTGTTCCTTCTGAAGTCCACAATCATCTCCTTTGTCTTCTTCACATTCATGTGAAGATTATTCTCTTTGCACCAGCTCTCCAGGTGTTCCACCTCCTGTCTGTAGCTGGACTCATCATTGTTTGTGATGCATCCCACCACCGCTGTATCATCTGCAAACTTAACAATATGACAGCCTGGAAGTGTGGCTGTACAATCATATGTGAGCAGAGTGAACAGAAGGGGGCTCAGCACACATCCCTGAGGAGAGCCAGTGCTGAGGGTTATGGTGGAGGAGGAGAAGTTGTGGATCTTCACGGACTGTGGTCTGTCTGTTAAAGGTGCTATGTGTAACTTTCTGCAGAGTGCAGAACTTAGAAAAATTTTCAACAGGCAAAGCATTCTGATCCCTCCCCCTCAGAGCCATATATGGCTCTGAGGGGGAGGCTCTGCTGAGATTCAAATTCAAGCTCTGTTTTTATTGGCTGATTCAAATTCAAGCTCTGTTTTTAATTGGCTGGTTACAAACTCTGTTTTTATTGGCTGTCATTGTCCTGGTCACTCTGTGTTTTTAGTGTTTTTATAAATGCTGATAGAGAAGCAAGGGGACTATAGTTTTTTTCAGAGATTACTTTGTCTAACATCAGTTTGTCAGTAGATAGTGACAGAGTGAAGAAATATGTTAAAAATATATTGTTTGAAAAGTTACAGACTACATTACAATCTTACATACCCCAGCTTTAAGAAGTCTAGTACCCAGTTACAAATAGAGGGGCTTAGTCCAAGTGTAGATAGTTTGTCTATCAGAGTTTGGGGGATCATGGTGTTGAAGGCAGATGTGAAGTCCACAAAGAGCAGACGCACGTATGAGTCCTTCTGATCCAGGTGGGTGAGAGCAGTGTGGACCACGGAAGAAATGGCGTCCTCTGTTGATCGGTTCTCACGGTATGCGTATTGATGAGGGTCCTCGTTGATGTTGACGGTTGCCTTGATGTGGGACATGACCAGTTTCTCAAAACATTTAGCGACTATCGGGGTGAGGGCCACTGGTCTATAGTCATTCAGACCAGTCACTGTGGAGCTCTTTGGGACTGGGATGATGGTCGCGGTCTTCAGGCAGGTGGGAACTGACTCCAGTGCAAGTGAGGTGGTGAAGATGTCAGCCAGCACCTCACAGAGCTGGTCCGCACATTCCTTCAGAACTTTCCCTGGGATGTTGTCTGGTCCGGTTGCTTTATGAGGATTAATCTTTCTGAGACTGCCTCTCACTTCTGCTGCGGTCACTCTGAGATGCTCTTCATCTGGTGATGAGGTGAGTCTGGTGCTAGCTGGTCTGTTTGGATCATCAAAACGTGCATAAAACTTATTGAGGGCATCAGGCAGAGATGGGTCCCTGGGGCATTGTTTGTTCTTGCCTTTGTAATCTGTTATGCATTTAATACCCTTCCACATGCTCCGTGGGTCTTGTGAGGTGAACTGTCCCTCGATCCTCTGTGCATACGTGGCCTTGGCCTTCTTAATGCCATCCTTCAGTTCTTTCCTGCTCTTTCTCAGCTCCTCTTTATCTCCTGACTTGAATGCAGTATCCCTGGCTGCTAGCAAGGCGTGAACTTCTTTATTTAACCAGGGTTTCCGGTTCGGGTAGGATTTAACATATTTTTTTATGGATACATTTTCAGAGCATGTACTGATGTAGCCCAGGACTGAGGAAGCATACAGTTCCATATCCACTGAACTTCCATCAGTAGCTGCTTCTCTGAAAACAGACCAGTTTGTCTTCTCAAAACAGTCTCTCAACATGGGGGAACTATCTTGAGGCCAGATTCTTATCTCTCTTTGTTCCGGCTTGGAGCGCCTGAGTGGGGGGAGTTCTCTTGGAGCCAGGATCAGAGAGCAGTGATCGGAAGCTCCGAGCGGTGGGCGTGTCTTCGCCGTGTACGCTCCCTTTACATTAGTGAAGACTTGGTCGAGCGTTTTATCTCCTCTCGTAGCTGTGAAGACGTTCTTATTGAAGGCTGGGAGGGAGACTTGAAGATCTACGTGATTCACGTCTCCGCAAACAATGAAGAGCCCCTCAGGATATTTACATTGCAGCGAGGTGAGTAAGTCATGAATTTCTCCCTGGGCGTCATTAGCATTAGCATCAGGGGCTATGTAAATAACGCTGATTAAGATCACTGAATAGTCACGGGGCATATAGTGCGGGCGACACCTTACTGTGATCAACTCCACGGCAGCTGAACAAGCTCTTTTTATCACAGCACAGTTCGTGCACCAGTCTTTGTGTACGTAAATACAAACACCGCCACCTCGTGTTTTCCCCGTAGTCTCGGTGCACCGGTCTGTTCTGAAAAAGAGCCTATTATCCAGCTCGTAAACAGAGTCTGGAGTGTCCTCAGAGATCCACGTTTCTGTCAGGCAGAGCACGGAGCACCTTCTCATCTCCTCCGACGTGGTAACTCTCAAACGAAGTAGATCCATTTTGTTGTCCAGCGAGCGAACGTTAGACAGAAAAAGAGCCGGCATCGGGGGTCTACCGGTTTTAGCGTCTGCCCGCAGTCTCGTCATAATTCCTGCTCGGCAGCCCCGCTTCTTTCCTCGTGAGCACCGCTTCCTTTTCTTTCCCCTGGAGCGCGTCTGCTTCCAGAAGGACGTTCTTAGCAGCTCCAATCTTCCGAGCTCTGATTTGAGTTCGTTGCTGATTTCAGCTGTGCCCTGTGGTAAATCCGCTCCGATTCTTAACAGTTCAGTTCGGCTATAATTCACCCGCAAAAAACGCGCAGAGTCAGGTACAAAAACACGATTAAAATTACTAAAAACTAGAGATGAACCGGGAACTCGTGAAGCTGCGGCTGCTCTGAGCGCGGCCATCTTGCCACTCCCTCGAGTGTATGTATTTGCTCTCGTCAGCCTTGTTGCGGGGAGCACGGGGGAGCACGCGCGCAGAGCTCCGCTGCGCGGCTGCCTTTTCTGTACTCCCGACCTGTCTGGTCACGGGGGAGAGAATAAAAAGCCGATGCGGAAATGAATGAATTTGTCGCGATCAAACGAATTAAACTAGTATGTCTACGTGGATGCTCGCTCAGAATATGATAGACATGAGTGAGCGACAGCAGGATTAATCAACAGGCAGCTTTAGGGAATATTTAAAAATGCTTCGCTTTTTCTTTTCCTCGCTCAGAGCAGCGGTCATGGAAGTTGATGAATGCTTATTATAACTCCGCCTGTAACTCCAAGGCGTCACTTTAGTGACGTGAATGCCCATGTGAATGCCCATATATGGAGAGGAGCAGATTTTTCCTGGAGCTTCTGCTAAAATCTGCTATAAATCATGAAATAACACATTTAGCGTTATTTCTCTACAATATAAATAAACGCTCCTGTATTATTTTTAAATAAACTAATAAATATTAATGGCGATGCAATTTGAAAACATGGTGGGTGTTGGACTTTAAAGGTGAGCCGAACCAATGCCGACCCTTTATTACCCAATGTGAGATTCACTTTGAATTACAGCCTTCTTCCTTCCCCACCAATCGGGCCAAGGTTGCCTATATTATCTCCTTACTTTCTGGCAAGGCTAAATTATGGGGAACAGCAGAGTGGCAGCGAGACTCCCTGATTTTCTACAATGTCAGAGACTTTGCCAAGGAGCTCAACAGGGTGTTTGACCCCATCCTGTCCCAGAGAGAAGCAGCTAGAGGATAATTTAGGCTGAAACAGCCTGCCAAATAGTCACAGAACCTTCCCTGGGTGGAGTACTCCCTCAACTCTCTCCCCTCAAGTGCCATTGGTTTGACTCCATTCTACACGGTCTATGGTTTCCAGCCACCAGTGTTCTCCTGTCAGGAAGGGACAGCCATGGTCCCTTCTGCCTATGTTGCTGCCCAAAGATGCTAACAGGTATGGCGACGAACGCGCACAGCTCTACAAAGAAACTCTGCTATGTATTCCAGGTCTGCGAACCGACGGCGTACTCCTGCACCCACGTACCAGCAGAGACAGAGGGTGTGGCTGTCTACCAGAGCCCTCCCACTCCATGTTGAGAGTTGCAAACTGGCCCCTGACTTCATTGGACCCTTCCCCATATTTAAGGTAATCAACCCTGTGGCATCTAAAAAAGCTAAGTCTGGTCCTCTGGACATTCAAAAAACAAAACAAAGCAAAAAGAAAAAAACTGTAGAAACGTTTCGTCTTTCGTCCGAAAGACTTCCTCAGTCTGAGATGCTGTATTCAGCTCAGTCTTATAAATAGCCCCCTCTCACAGTGGATCAACCAGTTTGCTGATGAAAGCCGAAACCAGCTGCTCACATGATCAAGGAGGACCATCAGCCTACCGATGGATCGTTAGCACCCTGATGGTTGTTTGCTATTCACAGAGGGCTGAGTGATACTAGCAATAACAGCATAGGGGGACAGTTGAACCCAGAGGCCTCCACCTCTGTTTAATGATGGGTGGTTTCTTTTCACAAAGATGGCCTCCTTTACTCCTCTCTCAAACCATTGTTCCTCTCTATAAAGTACGGTGGCCGAGGGGTGCAAACGCGCTGCAAAAACAGAACAGCACGCTGCAAAAAGAAAACGGCGTTCCAAAAGTTGAAACACGCATCAAAATGAAAACAACAGCGTTCCAAAAGTTGAAACACGCATCAAAATGAAAACAGCAGCTTTCCAAAAGTTGAAACACGCATCAAAATGAAAACAGCAGCGCTCCAACAGATGAGGCGCACTGCAAAAGATAAGTCGCGCTCCCAAAAGAGGACGACCTGCAAATACAGAACGAGCTGCAAATAGAAAAGCCACAACGGAAGTGCTCCAGACCACTAGGGGCAGTCGAACAAAGAACAAATCATAAGCATATTATAGTTTTCGGAATGGCAATAGTTATTTGTGTATTTTAACTTGAAGAATGTTTTACACATCAAAACTGTCCCATTGTATTTGTTTTAATAATGTGCGATAGAGTGATAACGTATTGATGCTTGGTTGGCTTAGTGGTCTAACACAATGCCTCGAATGTGGGAGATCTGGGTTCGATTCCCGGGCTCGGAAATTTTTGTGGTATTAATTTTTTTTTTTTAAGCCTTTTGTTTTGGATAAATCGGATGGAATAGATAAATACATCTACATGTTTATTATTTGTTGTTGCTTGGTTTATGTTGTTGGCAAGACTTTTAGCTTGTTTTAGGTTGTTGCTGGAGGAGGCGTGACAACCCCCAACCTCCTCCCCACGCCTGCTGCCTAAAACAAACTAAAACTCTAGCCACCAACATAAACCAAGCAACAACAAAGAATAAACATGTAGATGTATTTATCTATTCCACCCGATTTATCCAAAACAAAAGGCTTTAAAAAAAAAAGAAATTAATACCACAAAAATTTCCGAGACCGGGAATCGAACCCAGGTCTCCCACATTCGAGGCAATGTGTTAGACCACTAAGCCAACCGAGCATCAATACATTTCATCACTATCGCACAGTATTAAAACAAATACAACGAGATAGTTTCGATGTGTAAAATATTCTTCAGTAATAAATAAGTTAAAATACACAAATAACTATTGCCATTCCGAAAACTATAATATGCTTATGATTTGTTCTTTGTTCGACTGCCCCTAGTGGTCTGGAGCACTTCCGTTGTGGCTTTTCTATTTGCAGCTCGTTCTGTATTTGCAGGTCGTCCCCTTTTGGGAGCGCGACTTATCTTTTGCAGTGCGCCTCATCTGTTGGAGCGCTGCTGTTTTCATTTTGATGCGTGTTTCAACTTTTGGAAAGCTGCTGTTTTCATTTTGTTGCGTGTTTCAACTTTTGGAACGCTGCTGTTTTCATTTTGATGCGTGTTTCAACTTTTGTAACGCTGTTGTTTTCATTTTGATGCGTGTTTCAACTTTTGGAGCGCCGTTTTCTTTTTGCAGCGCGTTTGCACCCCTCGGCCACCGTAATAAAGGATGTGAACATCTTCATCCTTGAAAGAGTGACCGCTGGCCTGGAGATGAGTGTAGACCGCAGAGTCCTGGCCTGATGATGTTGATCTTCTGTGCTGGGCCATCCTTTTGGCCAGTGGCTGTTTGGTTTCCCCAATATAAGACTGATCACAGCCCTCCTGACACTGAACAGCATATTACTCTGTTTGTGCCGGGGGACTGGATCTTTGGGATGAACCAGTCTTTGTTGTAATGTATTTTGGGGTTTAAAAGCCACTGGGACGTTGTGTTTAGAAAATAAACGTCTCAGTTTCTCTGAAACTCCCGCAACATACGGAACGACCACTGGTCTGTGGCAGTTCGCCTCAACTTTCCCCGAACCCTTAGAGTCTGCCCCACCTTTCATGTGTCCCGAGTCAAGCCGCTTGCTACTTCTTGACTCTCGCCCCCCTCTGGACCCCATCCACCTGCCCGGTTCATGCAGGGAGGCCCTGCCTACACTGTACGATGCCTTTTTCGGTCCAGAAGATTGGGCCGGGGGACGCACTACCTGGTTGACAGGGAGGGATATGGACCGGAGGAGCGTTCATGGGTATCTGCTCGACATATCCTGGATAAGACTCTCATCAAGGACATTCATCGTGCCCATCCCAATCAACCTGGTGGTCCATCAGGAGCTGGACCTTGAGGAGGGGGCATTATAAT
Organism: Garcialebias charrua; assembly: GCA_038048925.1. Classification (NCBI taxonomy): domain Eukaryota; kingdom Metazoa; phylum Chordata; class Actinopteri; order Cyprinodontiformes; family Rivulidae; genus Garcialebias; species Garcialebias charrua. The sequence continues at coordinate 25,500 of JBBPBX010007836.1, read as the reverse complement.
GATTCACATTCATGTCAAGTCATGCTGTGTATTTTTTTGGTTGCCCTGCCTCCTCTCCTTATCAGCTTCCCTCAGCACACCTGTCCACTGCTCTTTTTAAGAGTGCCCCAGACTCTGCCTCCTTGCCAGATTGTCTGATCGCCTTGCGCCTGAAGAAACCTAGCCTTCTATTCCTGACTTCTCTGTTTATCTACACTCTTAATGATCATGGATTCCTCGCCTTTGCCTTACACACGACGGATAATTTCTGCCCATCAGATATCTGAACCTCGACTCTCATTCTGCCTCCTGACCACCGACTCTTGCTGAACCCCACAGATAAGTACTACCTCTTTGCTTCTCTGTGAATGACCCACCCCTGTATCTTGACGACGATCTCAGACTCTGGATTACTGGAGCTGTGAGCTTTTGGATACAAGCTCCACTTGAGCTGAAGAGGAGCCTTGTTGCCAGGCCTCACTCACGTGTCACGTGACCCAGCTGCACCTCCATCCCTCCAACCCCCCTCCCTATGACGTCATTGCAGCAATTGCATCACCATCTGTGATTAAACTCTGCAGGTTAGTTATTTTGAACTCCTCACATTCTTTAAAGTCTCAAGATCATCTCAGTCACAAACTTGTTCTATCTCCCTGCAGCGTTTCAGTTTACATCCTCCTTCTGCCCCCCCCCCCTCCCCCCTTTCTGACAAGTAGTTAAATAAACTTTTTTGTTCACTCCTGTATTGTGGTTGAATTTCCGGGTCCCCATTGTGAATCATTATAGGTACTATTTATAAAATATATATATCGGCAAAGCAAGTCGCATATCTTTTTGCTCCTACCCTCCCTAAGTTTTCCTCCTCCCTGCTTGCTTTTTGTCTCGTCTGTGACTCTTCAGCGCTCACTCGAACCAATTTGCGATGGATTTAATAAATTGGGCTGTTTCATCTATAGATAAGATTTTTTCCACGAAGCGGACCGGGCCAGGAGAAGCGGTCTGCCCCTCTGACACGCACGCTGTCGGATACATGATGGACTCGTGGGGACAGTGGCAACCCATGTGTTTGACCGTCTTGTCTGTCGAAGACGTGGAAGATTTGTGGATTATTGGGATATTGGTGGCAGCTGCTCTGTTTTTTGGCGTAAGCGGAGCTGTCTGCTACTGGAAGCTCAGGAAGGCTTCGGCGGCTATCGGCGCGCTGGCCAAACTTCCTGATCAGCAAGATTCTCTGATCCGGGCTGTGAGCTCCTCATCCCAGCTGTTGTACGAACTGAATCGCACGATGGGAGCGGCGGTAGACCACCGCGGACCTGCGGTGCGCTTTGGAACTCGTTTACAGCCGCCCGGCCTCAATCAGGGCACAGATGGGGGTTCGTAGTTCGGAACCTCATATGATTCGGCGACTTTGGACCTGAACAGCACCTGGACTTGGAAGGCTGCAGTCAAAAAGAACACTGTGGCCTGGATTGAAGATAAACAAAAGACCTATCTAATCTGGTTTCCGCACGACCTTGAAAAAAGAAGAAGGCTGTCTGCTGGAAACTATTCTCCTGGAGTGAAGCTGAGAGACCTTGCTGACCCCCCCCCCCCCCCCCCAGAGATCTCTGTGGGTGCGCTCGGAGGCGCCGAGCTGAGACAACTGCTGAACTGTGCTATCTGAATGTTGCTCACAGACTCTTTGATCTCCTTGCATGTCGTCAAAACTGCAACAATGTCTTGTCTGGTTGTGCTTATTGCTGATAGAGTTTTTGGGACTTTATCATAGAGTGTCTTAAGGCAATCTTTGATAGATTCTTTTTTTGAATATCACAAATGATACCTATTGTGTTTTTCCTTTTTCCATATCTGTTTGACCTTCATCCGGAGACGGATGAGAGCGGCCGCGCAGAAGAACATGTCATGTGTTTGAATATGCTGCAGCTTTACATTCTCTCCCTCTTCTGGACGACTGTGTATACATCATCACGTTGTATTGGTTAACTGGTGCAATGTTAATAAAAATCTCTTGTATCTTGTATCTTGTATATACATATATATATATACATATATACATATATATATATATATATATACATATATATATATATATATACATA
>JBBPBX010007836.1:10137-23377 GCA_038048925.1 Garcialebias charrua | reverse complement strand
TGTTTGTATTTGTGTATGTTATTGGTATGTATTGTAGCATTCTGCTTTGGTTGACTGCTGGTCACATGGCCTCAGCGAGGGATTATGGGTAAAATTTATGTTTGTTGTTAATCATGTCGGTTAGCTGTTTAGCATTGTTCTTTTAGTGATTATTTGTCTTTTGTTAATCTGGTAAAGATGGCCCCTGGGCGCCTACCGAGGGAGGTGCTTCGGGGATGGTGGAATGGGAGGAGACCCCGAGAAGGCACAGAAAACACTTGAGAGACTCTAGCCCCTTTTAGTTAGTTTATATGGTATACTGTATATGGTACGGTTCGATTCAGCTCTGCACGAATCGGCACGGTACAGTTGTGTTTCCATTACACTTTCAGTAATGGTTCTAGTGGGCGGGTTCAGTCCAAAAATTGATGCCACACACCTTTCCAGCTGGTGGCGGTAATGCTCTATTAATCCATTTACTTAATGGTAAAGGGTAAATGGACTGTACTTATATATCGCCTTTCTATCTTAATGAGATAAGTGCTTTACACTACAATCTGTGCCCTCATTTCCCATTCATACAGCGCTTTACTAGATCTATACAAAGCTAATTGAACAAATAATTCTAATCAGTGCCACCATTAAACACTTAGTGTACTAGCCACCATTAAACATGTTAGAAGAAGATCCTGAAAAGATACACAACAAAATGGAGCATAGCTTTGTTAAACATTCTGCTCAGTCTGTGACTTTTTGTAGGACATCAAACTAAAGAGACCCGGAAAAGGCTGTGAGCAGCAAGGTGAAAGACTCTGGAAAAGTACAGGAGAGTGTGGGAAGCCAAACAGATGCAAGCTAAATGACGTATGATGGTAAGATAATGCTAATCTGCTATAGTGGGCTATTATGTAAAAAGCTGAGCGTAAAAGTATGTAAATGTTGCTTAAATACTGTTTAGTAATACATAAGTTTAAGTTCTGTGTGTTTTCAGATGAATCCCCAGCAAAATAACTGTAGCAGACCAAAGCCCCTTTTCCACCGCTCCTCTTCAGCCCAGTTCAGCTCAGTTCGGTATGTTTTTGAGTTCTTCCACTGTAATTTTTTTGCGGAACCGGACCCTTTTTTGGTTCCTGCTTCTCTGGTGGGACCAAGCAAGCCGAGCCAGCACCTAAATGTGATGTCAGAATATTGTCAGTCACTGATTGGTCAGAGGGGGGAGTCACTGGATCTTTCAGAAACTTTTCGAAACACAGATCCACCACTTGCAATTACTCAAAACTCGGAGCAGCAGCTGGATCTATTTTTAGGATTTTAAAAACAATAATGACAACACCGTGGTCTGATGCTAAAGTGCAGGTGTTTTTTGTGCTTGGTGGTCAACGACAAAATTCAGAGCTAGCTAGATGGAACTCCACTGGTCTCCCGAGTCCTCTCCACCGGAGTTTTGAGCTACTGACTTGCAGAAGGCCATTGCTTATCACTCTGAAAAATACCTATAATTTATTTACACAACAGTTCACATCCATTCATTCTCAAAACATATACATTTACTTGACATCACATTTCTAAACACATTAATTTTAAAATATTTTTTTAATTATCCACAATCACATTGGAATGGTTTCATTTGACAGATTAGTTCTAGACAAAAACCCAGAAAGATCAGTTTGGACATGTAAAATCTACACGTGAACCACAGAGACCACACCTGGACCACATAAATGGCATTGGATACAAAGAAACTATAACTGGACGACAACAACTGCACTTGCACCACAGCAACTACACCATTACACCATAGACACTACAACTAGACCATAGAAACTATGCATGTACCATTGATACAACACCTGGACTATAAACGCTACACCTGTTTCATTGAAACAACATGTGGACTGTAGAAAATGCTCCTGGACCATATAAACTACACCTGGCCCATAGAAACTACACCTGGAGAATAGAAATCACACCTGGGGCCTCATGTATCAACCCCGTGCGTGCGCACAAAAAACTTGCTTACGTCACTATCCACGCAAAACCCCGTATGTATCAAAACTGAACTGAACGTGAATATGTGCGCATCCAGGTACATTTCCACGCCAGCTCCCGAGCACGCGTACGCACGTTTCTGTGGTTCTTGTTCCTTTGGCGACACTTACAGGTGATTCAGAGAAACTGAAGCCCCACAGTCTGTGGTTGACTTTAAGAGCGGCTTGAAGACCTTTCTTTTCAACCGAGCATACTATACTCCTCATGATTCTACTTTTGATCTTAGCTGATACTGTTGTTGATTTTAATTGTTTTATTATTTGTTTTATTGACATTCAATTATGTTGCACCTTGTAGCACTTTGAGATTTTCATTAATGAAAAGTGCGTTATAAATTGAATTCATTATTATTATTATTATTATTATTATTATTATTATTATTAACTGTTCATGATGTGAAAATGATTAATATTCCCACCAAACACACATGATAACAATTATTACATCCACATGGACGCAAATAAAGGACGCGCAAAGTTGTGCAAAAAATACATTTAACAGGAACGGATTCAGCCTTACTGGAGGATATAATAATAGTGTAACACGCAGATCATTTATTTATAAACAGATATAATTTTCTGATCTATGATATGGCTTATCAGCCGTTTTCAGGAATAATCCTTTTTCATTTTGGCACTGCGCTCTGGAGCACAACGCAGGAACCGTGCACAACGCGTGCAGAAGCAGCGATCAAACTGTTCCTGAGCTTTCCAGAGGGAGCTGGCAGGTCGATCGGGACTGTGCCAGTCCAGTCCACACAAAGCCGGATCATGTCCAATAGAATGGTCTCATCCATATGATTCCAAAGGCTGAGTGGTCGCGCTTTGGAGCGCGCGCACCCTCGCCACACGGCAGTGGAGGTGTTTAATAATCTGCGTTTATTGTAGATTTCTCCAAAATGACACGTGAAAGTACACCATATATAACTTGTTGGAGAGTGAAAGCTTCACAGACAAACAGACTGCGCACAAGGCTGCGGGGCGCGCAGCGTTTGGAGACTCCAACATCACGTCATGTCATGAAAACTCTCCACTGAGACGCACAGACCCGTTTCTTCATATCATCTATTAAATAAACAAAGATCTATGTTCTACCAAACATCTAAGTTCCTCTGTGTTTACAGTAATTATGGTAATAAACTCGTGCGCAAAGTTAATATTTTCACTCAGAATGAATGGATGTGCCGGGTTGCGCACCAGGGTGCGCGCACACACAAATACCGACACACAATCACTCGTTCTTTGCGTGATGAACACATTTTATTACTATTCTTACTTAGGATTATTTTCCTCACTCATATTATATTAAATTCATTATTTTCCTGAATCTAGAAATGATTTCTGATCGCGCAGGGATCAAACAAACATGTCCTTCACACATGCAGGAAGTAATTTGCATCTGTTTAACATATGTAAATGAAGGCGTGTCAGGGGAGGTGTCTCACGTGCGCTCAGTTCCACGTTAATTGTGATGTACAAAAGGAATGTGCGTGGATTCAGGTGTACGCACAGTTTGATACATCTGGATTTTTTTGTGCGTACACACTTTTCTGGATTTGACCGTACGGCACTTTTCAGTAAGAAATCCACGCAAGTCTTTGTACATGAGGCCCCTGGACCATAGAACTTACTCCTGAACTACAGAAACTACATGTGAACCAGAGACTGCTCCTGGGCCACAGAAAAACCCAAAACCATAAAAAATAAAATAAAATAGACCTGGTCCACAGAGACTTTACCTGGACGATATACAAAGTACACTATGCATAGACAATAGAAACTACACCAGGACCATAGTAACTACACCTGATTAATTGAAAATACAACTTTACCATAGAAACAACATATGAAGTTTAGAAATAACAGGTGGACGGTTGAATCTACACCTGGACCGTGAAAACTACATGTGAACAGAGACCACACCTGGACCAATTAACTATGCCTGGATCACAGAAATTACACCTGGACCCATTGAAACCACACCTGGAACATAGAAACTACACCTGGGCTATAAAAACTACACTTAAACTACTGTATATAAAGTACTACATTTGGAACCCTATACTGTATAAACTACATGTGAACCACAGAGACCACACCTGGACCACAGAAACAATATTTAAACCACGTAAACTACACCTGGACCATAGAAACTAGACCAGGACCATAAACACTACTCCACACCTGGAATATAGAAACTCCACATGGAACACATAACTTCCATCAATCATCTTTACCCAAACTTCACCTGGAATATTGAAACTCCAACATGACAATAGAAACTACACCAGGACAATAGGATCTACACCTGGAACATAAAAATACATCTTTACTATCAAAATTACAGCTGGAGCATAGAAACTCAAGGCTCACGGAAGCTCAAGGTCTTGCATTTGGACAAATGCATACCTGTCAAACTTAATATTGTCCACACTTTCATCATCAAGTTCACTCAAACTCTATATGGAATACAAAATATGTTGTAAGAATGGTGCCCTCTGGTGGCGGGTCCCCATCCTTACTGCTTGTCTTCCTTTTAATTGTCTTGATTATTTCCACCCTTGTGTCATCCAGGTGTTTGTGATTGTCACGCTGTGTATTTGTGTATATAAGTCTATGTCTTTATATTTATAATTGTCCTGGCATTGTCTCCTGTTGCCTCTGTCTCCTGAGTTCCCAGTGATCCCTGAGTATGTAAGTGTTTCGCTGCCCTGTCAGCTATTTGATCTTCTTTGATCATCTACATCATCTTCTTCAGCTTCTCCATTTTCTCCACTTTCTTCTTTTTCCACACTCACAGCGTGTCTGGAGGAGATAAAGACATGGATGCAGCAAAATTTCCTTCACCTTAACAGTTCAAAAACGGAAGCAATTCAAATTGGTACATCACATCAAATTCAACAACAAAAAATCCTCAGTATCACTTTCTCTGGCCAGAACATTTCTCTTTCCAGTACAGTCACCAATCTTGGTGTTATTTTTGATCCACAACTCACCTTTGAAAGCCATATAAAGCATATCTGTAAAACTTCTTTTTTTCATCTTCGAAATATTGCAAAGCTTCGGTCTACACTGTCCCTCACTGATGCAGAAAAGCTCGTCCATGCCTTTGTCTCCTCCAGACTGGATTACTGCAATGCACTTCTCTTCGGGATTCCTGGCAAGAACATACAAAAACTACAGTATGTCCAAAACAGTGCTGCCAGGGTCCTGATGAGAGTGCGTAAGTATGAACACATCACCCCTGTACTGCGTTCATTACACTGGCTTCCTGTTTTTTTTTTTTCATTCATTCAACCTTTATTTATACAGGCTAGCCTCATTGAGTCACGGGGACTCATTTACAAGAGGGACCTGTCTCACTCACACCAAACAACCATCCACTCTCACACTCACACCTAGGGTCAATTTAGAGTCACCAATCAGCCTAACAAGCATGTTTTTTGGTCTGTGGGAGGAAACCGGAGTACCCGGAGGAAACCCACGCATGCACGGGGAGAACATGCAAACTCCACCCAGAAAGGCCCCGGACCAGGATTTGAACCGGCAACCTTCTCGCTGAGAGGCAGCAGCTCCACCAGTTGTGCCACCGTTTCTGCCCGGATCACTTACAAAATGTATCTGCTCACCTTCCAGTGTTTGTACGGTAATGCACCATCTTATTTAAAAGAACTTCTCACCCCTCACTGTCCTTCCCGCACTCTCCGCTCTTCCAACACTCATCTTCTTCTCACTCCCAGGCAGTGGTGTCAAAAGTATTCACATTCATTACTCAAGTAGAAGTATAGATACTGGGATTTAAAATTACTTCTGTAGAAGTAGAAGTATCAACTCTAGCTTTTTACTCAAGTAAAAGTAAAAAAGTACTGGTTTCAAAACTACTTAAAAGTATAAAAGTAAAAGTAGCGTAAGAAAAAGCAACAACAAAGACAAATGCTTAGGCCGCACCACACATACTATTGTATACAACCCCACCTCCCCCACAAAAATCATTTTTTTAGACTAGATTATATTATATTGTTAATGTTGAAAAACTAGGGGTGCACTAAGCTACCTGTCTTAACTGCATATATGCCCATTGAAAATAGACACATTTAAATGCAAATTTAAATATATTAAAATAACCATACTGTATAGGGGTATTATTGAGCATTTGCCTGCAGTGTGAACGTAGTCTATGAAGTAAAACTTTGTTAAGTTCAGTGAAAACTCTGACAGAAAGAAAATATGTTTTAAATCTGAATAAAAAAGAGAAACAATGTTAGCAAGCAAACCCAGAGCATGTAGCTAGTTCCATGGCTAGTACCTCCTAACCATAGAAAACATTATACAACATTAGTATGTTACTAGGTCACTAGAAGTCAGTAATCAACTGACTGATTAAAAAAAAAAACTTTCAGCTTACCTCAATACTGTATTAGGCATGTAACGAGATCTCGTTGTACGAGATCTCGCGATATTAAACTCCCGCGATATCTCTCGTTGAGAGGTAACGTTGTCTCGCGAGACGCTAATGCTAGCGCTAGCAGAGCCCCTAGCAAGTCAGCGTCACGGACAGCATGGCTTCGCCGGATGAAGTTGCTATAGAAGACGCCCCAACTACTGATGGAGGGTCCCGGTGCCGCAGACGCCTCTACATTGACATGGAGGGTCCCGGCGCTGCCGACGCTGCCCCGGATGTAAAGACACACGCGTAAACACCGGTGTGACCGGTGTTGCCAGATAGAGTCCCACCCACCCAAAGCACTCTTTACCCGCAAAAGTCAGAAGGAAAATCGCGGTGAACCGCCCAATCTGGCAACACTGGTGAGTGACGGCTGCAGATTCAGTGCTGATGCGGATATTTATGTTCAATTTTTGGAAAGTCCTGCGTGAATATCTATATTCTACAAAAAAAAAAAACGGCAAAATGAAAGAAAAGTAACGAGGCTATTTTTAAAAAGTAAGGAGTAGAAAGTACCAGTAATTGCGTGAAAATGTAAGAAGTAGAAGTATAAAGTAGGCTGAAAAATAATTACTTTACTAAAGTATAGATAACTAAAATTTGTACTTAAGTAAAGTAACAAAGTATTTATACTTCGTTACTTGACACCTCTGCTCCCAGGTCTCGGTCTCGCACAATGGGAGACCGGGCTTTCTCCTGCGCTGCCCCTCAGCTGTGGAACGCCCTGCCCTCATATCTGAGGGCCCCACAGAACGTGACATGTTTTAAAAAAGGTCTTAAAACCTTTCTTTTTATCCAGTTTTTTAATTAATTAATTGTGCTTTTGTTTTTAATTGCACCCAGTTTTTATTTGTGTATTTTATCTGCATTTTGTGAATTTTTTTGATGCGATCATCTGTGAGGCACTGTCCTCTTGATTGTTCCTCCACTTAGTTGCATTTATGGTTGATTTTAATCTTGATTTTATTTAATGTTCATTGTAGTACTTTGAGATCTGTTGTATGTAAAGTGCGTTATAAATAAAAAGTTATTATTGAATTAAACAGTATTGTTTATCTATCGAGTCGTTGTGCTGCCTGCACCATTGGGTCTGAACCATACCAGAACGTGACAGAATGCCAGGACCATACAAAACCCTAGCAGGCTGCCTATCCTCAGCTGTGCTCACCTCGGAGGATGAGCAGTTTCTCCACAGTGTTGCTTGGGCACTGTTTCGCACTGTATGCACCCCCAACGACCTGCAGGCAAGATGGGTCGCAACACAGGATGTTTTGGGTGAGTTCCTTCGACTGCCGGGATTAATCCAGTAACCGAAGATGTCGGAGCTCCTCAATTTGGCCCTGGAGGAGCAACGAGTGCTTAATATAATCCGCCAGTCCGCTGACTCCCAGCCCACGTTCCCATCATCAACTCCAGAGTGTTCTATGCCTCCTGCTCTGCCACCAGTGCTCCTCAAAACTGCAGTCCCTGTAGTGGCTTCCATGCCAACCACAGTCACTGTAGTTTTTCCAGCTCCTGAAGTTCCTGACGAGTCCATGTCCTCGGAGGGTCACACGTCCTCAGCGGTTCCTGTGCTGGAAGCAACACCTGCGCTCCCGACTACAGCGGCAGGCGGCCCCTGTGCTCCAGACTCTAGCGGTGGCTCCTGCGCTCCCGACTCCAGCGGCGGCCCCTACGCTCCCGACCCCAGCGGTGGCCCCTGCGCTTCTGACTCCAATGGCGGCCCCTCCACTCCTGTCTCTAGCGGCGGCCCCAGCACCCTCGTCTCTAGCGGCAGCCCCTGCACCCCCATCTCTAGCTGCGGCCCCTGCGCCCTCGTCTCCAGCGGTGGCTCCTGCGCCCTCGTCTCCAGCGGCGGCTCCTGCGCCCTTGTCTCCAGCGGCAGCTACTGCATCCTCATCTCCAGCGGCAACTCCTTTGCCCTCGTCTCCAGCGGCAGCTCCTGCACCCTCGTCTCCAGCGGCAGCTTCTGCGCCCTCGTCTCCAGCGGCAGCTTCTGCGCCCTCGTCTCCAGCGGCAGCTCCTTGCCCTCGTCTCAAGCAGCAGCTGCGGTGCTCTTGTCTCCAGCTGTAGCTCCGGCACTCACAACTCCAGCCGCAGTCCTAGCGTTGGCAGCTATGGCTTCATCAGTGGCCTCTTCTCTGGATTGCCCACCAGAGCTCCCGCCTGATGATGGAAGGTCTCCTAGCCGCCCCCCCGAGTCTGCTCCATGTCTTGGATGGCCTCCTGGCTGCCCAACTGAACTTGTTATATATCCTTGTGTTTAGTTTTTGTATTTAGTTCAGATCCCAGGCTCTGCTCCTGTCGATTTTTGGTTTCTTGTCCTTGTTTCCTCATGCCCTCCTTGCAGTTCCTCTCTCCACCCACCCTAGGTTTATTGGGGGGTGGGGGGTTGGAGGGGCTTTCTGGAGACGCCAGCGGGTGTCCTTGGGTGGAGGGTACTTTAAGGATGGTGCCCTCTGGCAGGGGCGGAGTGGGACAACTTTTCAGCCCGGGAGTTTAATGGCCAAGAGTGGCCCATTTTTTCACATTTTAAAAATATTTGGCAAAAATGTAGCCTATAATATTTTTTTTATTGCAATACAATCAACAACTTTTTTTTGGTTATAATTTTTAGTTACATTTTGTTACAATTCAGCAAATCAGGTGGGAAAAAAACTAAATTAGTTGACTTAAAAAACAGAAAATGATAAGTCAATTCTTTGTTGCTCTTTCCATATCAGACTCAAAGATTACTGAAAAACTCAAAACGTAATTTTGTTGGCTTGAACGTTGGCCAGCTGTCATGAGAAGTTTGCACTAAATACAGTGACAAAAAGATAAACCATAAAACTATTTTACATTCAAAATATTAAATTTGAGGCCAGATAAAATGTCAATGAGACCAGATTTGGCCCATGGGCCTCGAGTTTGACATGTGATCTACAGCATCAGTAAGCGCCTAAGAAGTGCACTAGTTTCTGCCACCATATGTGTTACTTTGTCATTGTCAATGGACATAAGAAGTTCTTTCTCTGTGGACATCAGCATAAATGCCTCCAAATGCTCCTGGTTAAGTGTGCTTCGTAGTCTATTCTTGATGAACTTGAGAGTAGAGAAGCTTTCACGTGCAACCTGAGACAACAAATATTTGTATGCCAGCCCTATATAGGCATCTGTGAAAAGGTTATACTGTGTCAATATAAGGTAAACACAGATAACACAGTTTCTGCAAGAAGAACAAGCCCTGCTTTCAAGTTCAATCTCTGGTTCAACCCTGTTCCATCTCAGTACCATCTTGACAGTGGACTCTTCCAGAGGGGACTTTTTCAGCCTATCCCAAGACTGGACAGCTCTGTGTGTGTAANGTTACAGAAGCCCTCCACATTTCTATAGGTATAGATCCCTATTTCTGATTTCTACAGCATTGATCCACCCCTTAATTGGTAATTTTAGCTGATCTAATCCATGATAGCTTACATACCAGGTGCATATAGGTAGGCCTAATGTAGAATCCCAATCATAAGCCCACCTAAAACCACATAATTGCATGACACATTGAATCAGGGTGGCACCGACTGGAAGCCGTCCAGCCTGCAACCTTCGATGTGGGGACCTGCAGATCCAACGTTGGTCTTCAACCTTCATCCAAGGACGCCTCCTCTGCTTCAATCGAGGGATCCCCTCTACATGCTGATTAAATTCCATTCTTGCTGATGAAATCAATAACCCCCATCGTTGTGGATTTACCGTTGTGGATTATAAGACTTTGTTTTCCAAGGGATCACAGACTCAGTTCTCCATGGGTTAACAGACTATGTTTTCCAAAGGATTAAAAGCTTGCCGCAATGGGATTACCTACGAACAGTATGGAATTTCCAAAAACATTATGGGAGTATAATTTTGAACTTTTTGATTTTTCTTTTTCCATTTGCTGGATTACATAGAGGTCAGAGACATTCGGTGGTATCCTTTCGTGTTGGAACTCATCTCCAAGGACAGGCGATGACTTCCAAAAAGGGGGACTGTAGTGATACACCTAGCCTCTGATATTTCTGTCTTGACCTTCAAGTACACCTCTCTACACCTCTCTGAATCACTCAGTGTTACACTTGCTTGAACCTCAAGGAGACAGATGGACACTTATATATTTTAACAATTATTATGAATTAATGGACACTAATTAATCAGATTGAACTTTCTCGTTAATGTGTGTTAATTCAGAATTGATCAAACAGTATTTTTGTCATTTCAATGATGATTTTACTAAACTGGTATATTTTAAATATGACAAAGTTAAGAGAACATCTCAGAATGATCATGTTTTGAACTGTCTGCTCTATGCAGAATGTGTCTAAAGTTGAATGAACAATTCTTCGTATTTGTTTGAACTGTTTTTGTTTCAAAGGAGAAGTTCTAGACATAACTTAATCTTCGGTCTCCCGTCCGTTCTAAAAACAATTCATCTGTGCCTAAACAGAGAGTGCTCTGTTTTCACACCTGCCTTTTGTTTTGTCTCCGTGCTGGGACTCAGTTCTCAGCACTCACTGGGTTTTAGAGTTCTCTGGGAGAAGGGAAGACGCACGGACGTTTTTCTCCAAGCTGATGTACGTTCCGGCCAGGCACCAAAGGCCCACGTCTTCAGCAAAGGTTCAAACAGCACGTCAGCTGTGAACCACTTCGAGTGTCACAGCTCCAAGCGGTGACACTCTTTCTGAAGTTATCTTGAACAAAACCAGAACCAGGCATCACTCTGGGAGGCCGACGCAGACTTCACGAGACCGTGGCAAGATGAAAGTGGTCGCCTGTAAAACGCAGCAGCCTGCGCGTCTGGCTTGACTAATTTACCGGAGTTGAGACAGGATCATCTTCACGAAGGTAAAAGTGTTTCATCACGGGACGGACGTCCAGCCGAAACCGAGCAGAGGGTGCTATCACTGGTTAAACATCTCAAGATAAGATTCAACCATTTCATTTCAATCTTTTATCTTTCCTCCTTAAACTCCTCCTTATGTTTATTTTCATCATGGTAAACTTTAAGTAATGTGCCAACAGAAAGGTCCAACTGTCTGTTTGTTTTAATTTGAATTCTTGTCAACGTAGTTATTAAATCAGAGCTAATATCGATACAAATGTTAATGTAATTCTTGTGATAGTTTCAATAAAAGGTCTATTCTTTTGGTAGACCAACATAAATTGAAGTCTAAGCGTGAAATTACATTTCTTGTCTAATCACAGTAAAAACAACTTAGTATCGGAAAAAGGAAGAACTCGCTCTTTGGTGGCAGTTTGTGCAAGATTAAACTCTGCTCATAAACTGCGCATCTACAATAATAGTAAATCAGTAAGTGTTTAAATACCTTACTCTACATTTATTGCTATTATTAATCTATTACACCCACTACAACCGTTACATGCCTAATATATATATACACACACACTTAATGCTCCTCCACATGCTCTGTGGGTCTTGTGAGGTGAATTGACCCTGGATCTTCTGTGCATATGTGGCCTTGGCCCTCTTAATCAGTTTCTTCCCCTCTGCTGTCGGATTCTTTAACACTTATAATCATATTACTGTATAACTCTGCTTTGGTCACTTTGTCACTGTATTTTAACTGCACTACTCCATTTGCACATTTTTTTCTTAATATTGTATTTTATTGTATTGGTTGGTGTGTACATATGTTTTCTTTTATATTTTATTTGCACCTTTATGCTGAAGCAAGTTCCTAGTCTGTGAATTATGTTCTTTGAAAATGGCAATAGTGGTCATGAGCTTTGGGTTATGACCGAAAGAACAAGATCTCGGATACAAGCGGCTGAAATGAGTTTTCTCCGCAGGGTGGCTGGACTCTCCCTTAGAGATAGGGTGAGAAGCTCAGTCATCCGGGAGGGACTCGGAGTAGAGCCGCTGCTTCTCCACATCGAGAGGAGCCAGTTGAGGTGGCTCGGGCATCTGGTTAGGATGCCTCCTGGACGCCTCCCTGGTGAGGTGTTCCGGGCATGTCCCACCGGGAGGAGACCCAGAGGAAGACCCAGGACACGCTGGAGGGACTATGTTTCTCGGCTGGCCTGGGAACGCCTTGGGATTCCCCCAGAGGAGCTGCTCCAAGTGGCTGGGGAGAGGGAAGTCTGGGCCTCCCTACTTAGGCTGCTACCCCCGCGACCCGACCCCGGATAAGCGGAAGAAAATGGATGGATGGATGGATGGAAAATGGCAATAATAATCTGACTCTGACTTAATACCAGCAACCAGCTCTTTCCTTGTCCTTCTCAGCTCCTGTGTTTCCAGACCTGAAGGCAGTGTTCCTGGCTTCCAGCAGGGTGCGCAGCTCTGCATTCAGCCAAGGTTTTCTGTTCGGGTAGCTTTTAACATATTTGATGGTGGTAATGTCATCAGTAAATTTACTAATGTACCCCATAACTGAGGATACGTATTGGTCCAGATGTAGCAATCCTCCATTTTCAGCAGCTTCTCTGAAGGCCTCTCAGTCTGTTCTTTCAAAACAATCTCTCAGTATGGGACCACTGTCCTGGATCCAAGATTTAACTTTCTTTTGTACCAGTCTGGAGCGTCTCAGTGGAGTCAGGTAAGCAGGAGCCAGGAAGATCGAGATATGATCAGATAGTCCTAGGTGGGGGCGGGGTTCAGATTTGTATGCATCTTTTACGTTTGTGTAAACATGGTCTAGTGCGTTGTTTCCACGTGTTGGTATGGCCACATGCTGGTAAAATCTTGGGAGGTAATCTTTTAGATTCAGTTGATTAAAGTCTCCAGCCACATACA
>JBBPBX010007835.1:27628-64172 GCA_038048925.1 Garcialebias charrua | reverse complement strand
AGAGTAACACACTGGCTGCTAACTGCTATAGAGAGAGCGCTGTAATACCCCCTTAGGGGGACGCTTTTATTCACGGACCATATCCGGCGCAGACCGGATGTGGTCTGTGAGCAATCGTCCGGTTGATTTAAGAGCCCGTAAATATTTTTTTTTTCGTTTTAATTAATTACTGTTAGTTATTTGAACGTTATCAAAGTGTTATATATATATTAGAGGGTGGAAATAAATAGAGCTTTACTTAGTAGTCATGCATGCACGACTGTGCATTGGATTAGAAGGCTGGGCTGCTTCAGTTAGCATATGCGGCTAAGTCAAGTGCAATACGACTTCAATACTTAATTAATTATTAATATTAATATTACGTAGAGAATAAAGTCGCGAACAAATTATATCACACACATAAAATACACTTACCTTTATCTCATTCATGCAACCCTGCTTTCCTCCTTGTCCTCAGTGGAGAATGCTAACAGTTAAGCTACGTAGCTAATACTATTAGCATCATTACTTTGACATAAATTCTAACACTGAGCCAGTCAGGTTGTAACACATTGTTATCATGACTGCTATACAGTTGTGTGTGCGTGACAAAACAATAAAAAAATAACACTTACCAATGATTTAGTAGGTGAGCATCTTCAATGTTGTAGAAATGGTAGAAGGAAAAAATGCCTGATGCAAAGGTCTTCTCAGTCAAAAAGGCGCCAGCAACATCAGAAGGCGGTCTTTCAAGTGAACTCAATTATTTTAGGTTCCTTTGTGTCATACATAAAATGTTTAGACATTTTGTGTTACATCAATTATATATTTTTAAGTAGTTTTTTAACCAATTCATTTAGGTACATTAAATGATAATAAAATGTGTCACCTCAAAGAGGAGCTAAAGTCTCTTTTATGAGTGTAGAGATGGAGTCACAGTGTTCTGGGAAATGGTCCTCCGTGGCTTTCTTGGGATCCTCACTCCCGCTTCCACCACTTACAACTGTTATAAATCCAGTTATAAAACACTCACTAAAAATCTGGGCACAATTTCGTAAATGTTTCAATTTCTCTAGTTTCTCTCTCTATAGCCCTATCATGTCTAACCAACTTTTCAAACCCTCATCTCAGGACTCTGTTTTTAAAGAATGGCAAAGAAGGGGTATAGTACGCTTCAATGACTTGTTTCTCAATAACACTTTAGCTTCATTTCAACAACTATGTGAAAAATTTAGTCTTCCCCAGTCCAATTTTTTTAGGTATCTCCAAATACGGCACTTTATTACTCTTCATTTGTCCAGCCTCTCCATTTCAACTGATAGCAGTATTGTTGACACTATTCTTTCTCTAGACCCAAATAAAAAACAGTCCATTTCATTCATTTACAGTAAACTATTGGATTTGAAGCGTGCTTCCTCAGATAAAATCAAAGCTGCTTGGGAAGAGGATCTCGGCTCCTCTATTTCAGAGGACTCTTGGACCTCCATACTCAAACTGGTGAGCTCCAGTTCTCTCTGTGCTAGACATTGTCTAATACAATTTAAAGTGGTGCACAGAGCTCACATCTCTAAACTGAAATTGTCCTCTATGTATCCTGATGTCAGCCCATACTGTGTGAGATGCAAACATGCTGAAGCCTCTCTCTCCCATATGTTTTGGTTTTGCCCATCTCTGAACAAATATTGGCGGGAAATCTTTCAGACTTTATCACATGTACTAGATACACGCCTGAACCCTGACCCACTGATTGCTCTGTTTGGTCTTGTAGAGGGCATGACAAACCTAAATAAAAACCAACAACATGTAATATCGTTCACCTCTCTCCTGGCCAGACGAGCTATTTTGCTTAGGTGGAAAGAACCGTTTCCACTGTAGTGGACATGACCTTGTCCACTTTTAAGACACCTGTGTACTTTTGAACTGTCCAGTGATGACCTTTACTGACCACTCAGTAAAGCAAGACATTTACTACAAAATCATTCATTTAGCTATAATCTGATAAATATAGTCACCAAAAGAGACTATTTCTATCTTTGATTTTATTCTAATGTGATCAAAAGAATAACTTTTGTCATTTTCATGATGTGTGCTTTTTAAGCTGTGTTATTCTGTGAGAGTTAAACTGTGTTCACTGCTATGTTAAAGGTGAAATTGCGGGTCACAGAGACCCGACTGTTTTGTTTAGAAATAAGAAGACAGTTTAATCCGTGTTTTTCATGAACAAGGCTCCAGCTGCTCTGTCTTTTCCTAAACAATTTCCCTCTGCTGCTGTAACCTTGGGTTCTGATAAGACAAGTGAACTCCTCTCTTTGTGCCTGCTCTTTAAGTTCTAAACTGTGCGAGAACGCGTCAGAGAGTTGCTGGGAACTTCCAAAGAGATGTGAACTTTCCCAAGAGCTGGACACGTGTGGTCAAGAGCTAACGACCGGCGTCTTCAGCTAAGGACTGATAACAGGCTGTTATGAGTCTACTTCGAACAAGCCGAGCTCAAAAACTTTGTTTATTCCCTCCTGGAATAAGTTTATCTTGAAGTCAGAGGCCTGAAGCTGACATATTCTCTGATGACCAACGCGGAAGCCAGGAGACGTTGAAACGTAAACTAAAACCAGTTTTGGACGTGCTGGGACTAAAGGACTCTGTGCATCTGAAGGCTGGTGTCTTCCCTCTTACCGGGCGGTCGTCAAAAGGTAAAGGAGCTGTTTACAAAACGTACCTGGATTTTAGCAGAAGTCGGATGAAAAGTGTCACTCTGGTCTCATGCTCAGGATAATTTTCTTCTTAAATCTTTCCTCCTATTTCTTTTCCCTCTCAACCTAAGCTGGAAACTATATTTTTAAGTTAAAGAGCCCACAGACTAAATATGCTTAACATCTAATATTTATGTCTGTTGTGTTAAATTTAAGTGTGCTGACGTATTTGAATTGAAAGAAAGTGAAATCATGTCAATCAAGTGTAATGGTGTTAATTTAGTTGATTTATTTTAAATAAATGATAGTGTCTCTTTGACATATCAAACTAAGTTAACGTGTCCATTGTCACTTAATGGCTCTGTTTATTTATCCATCATAAAGATCACAGAAATATTGAATAAACTGAAAAAGAAGAGAATCCGTGAATTTACTATTCAATCTGAATAAGTAGATTAATTAAGGATAAAGAGGTCAGTATTAATATTGACCTCCACTTTAATTCTTACATCTGGTGGCCTCGTATCGGCTTCTAAAAGTTTATTGATAAATCTGTGGTCTCAGTCATGAACTGTAACGTCATGTTTGCATAAAAGGATCCAAGTTTTAAACTCTGAGGATAATGATTTTGGCTGGAAGTGTTCAAAGCAGGCAGATTCTGCGTGTTTTTATCATTTGAGGCTGAGGGATTGTTATTCGTTTCAACACTGCAAGCGCTGTTGGAAGCATTCAGGTGAAGTTTTGTCAGCCGTAGTCTGTGGAGGTTCTGGTTCGGTCCAGTTCACGCGGACTCCTGTACAAAGCTTTGTTTGACCGCCGAGTCAGAAGCCTGAAAGCTAATTTAACATCTACAAGATTGCTGTTGTGGTATTTTTACATTTTAAAGAAGGTCGAAGCAGCATATACTGTTAGAACGTGTCGGTTAATGGGTTCTGACCCGAGTTCAACATCTTCTTGAACAAAGCATGTCCAGACGCCCACGAGCGTGGAACACTGATCTACGTGGACGATGTCCTTTTGAGGCAGCCAACACTGGACTCACATTTGGCTGAGATCGACCACGTTCTGAATCAGCTAACAACTGCTGGTGCTAAAATATCACTGTCGAAGTGCCAGTGGTGCAGAACCAAGGTGGACTACGTTGGCCTACTTGTAGGTCCAGACGGAGTACAACCACAGCTGACTCGCACCCAAGGCCTTGACAATCTCAAAGTCCCCACCAGTCTCAAAGAACTACAAAGTTTTCTTGGCGTGTGTAACTACTCGAACCAGTTCATAGAGAACTATGCAGACCTTGCAAAGCCACTGACTGAACTCCTTAAGAAAGACGTTCCATTTGTCTGGACTGACAAACAGCAGCAGGCTATGGACGCTCTTATAAACAGGATCAAGTCAGCCCCTTGTTTAGTCTACCCGGACTACAACAAAGAGTTTTACTTGGAAGTGGGCTTCTCAGCTCATTGCATAAGTGCAGGTCTATACCAGATACACGACAGAGACAAACGTGTAGTAGCCTACGCCAGCAAAACGATGGCAGGCCCCGAATTGAGATTCTCAGACTGTGAGAAAGCTTTACTGACCACAGTGTGGGCAGTTAAACATTTCTCCAGCTACATTGGTGGGCAGAAAATCATTGTGGAAACACAACACCAGCCAGTGACCTTCCTTAACAGTGAACGCATCAGAGATGGTGTGGTGACAAACTCACGTGTTGCAACGTGGCTCATGGCACTTCAAAGTTTTAACCTAGACATCCGTTATGGTCAGAACAAGAAGTCTCATCTGGGGACGGACTTGGCAATCTGCCAGAAGTGTACACAAGATGTACCAGCCACCCAGCCGCCGGTTGAGGTAAAAACCCCAGTAACTGAAGACCCGAATCACCACTTCTTTGATGACAATATCTGCAAAGATATGACAACATTGTACGTGGATGGATCTTCATTCCTCCGCGACAAGATCTGCAGAGCAGGTGTTGGAGGGGTCCTCCTCCAAGGCCAAGAGCAGATAACTTTCAGCTACAAATTAGGATCTCAGACTTCTCAGTATGCTGAGATTGCAGGAATCCTAATAGCTCTCCAGATTGTAGTAGAACGCTCCATCAAGACGCTAGTCATCTGCACTGACTCTAACTATGCTCGTTTGAGTTTCGCTTGTCACCTCGCTGTGTGGAAACAGAACGGTTTCCTAACAAGCGACAGAAAAGTGGTCAAACACAAAGAGCTTTTCATAGCGTGTGATCACTTGGTGACATCACATGACTTACAGATCTACTGGAAGAAGGTTCCAGGGCATTCTAGAGTCCCTGGCGATGACAAACACTACAATGACATTGCAGACTCCTTAGCCAAAGAAGGAGCCGACGAAGGTCCTCTATGGTCCTTCGACCCCTCCTGGTTAATCGAGACTCTGCCAACACAACCTTCAGTCAGAGTTATGGCAGTCACACGTGCACAGGCCGCGGACAAACCTGCTGACAACGCAGTCTCCGTACGACCCGCACTGACTGACCCTGACATCATCCAACTTCAGAAGTCGGATCCTGCTATCAACTCCATGATACTGTATCTGACTGATCCGGACAAGAACACTCCGTCTAAAGACGAACTGGATTCCGATCCAGACCTTAAAGTCCTTTATCAGCTGCGCAAACAGCTTAAACTACTCAAGGGCATCCTGACTTTCGCTCATGGACCAACGTCCTCACCTGTGTTCGTGGTTCCCCATGACCAAAGGGGGGTGATGTTAGTTCATGCCCATGATCTCCCGTCCGCAGGACACAAAGGAGATAAAGCCACGCTGACGGCATTAAAACAAATTGCCTATTGGCCTGGAATGAAAAAGGATGTCAAGGACTACATTGAAGGGTGCGTGGTCTGTGGCCAGTTTCAGCCAACCAGACCACTTCACAGAGCACCACTGCAAAGCAGAGGCATTGCATTCCCATGGTCTGACCTCCAGATCGACTGGGTTGGACCACTCACTAAGAGCTCTAGAGGAAATAAATATTTTCTCACGGTAACCTGTGCATTTACCAAATGGGTAGAATGCCTACCAGCTCCTAACGACACAGCACAAACAACTGCTATGTTGTTAATGAATCATATATTCTCAAGGTTTGGACTTCCCCTTCGGGTGAACTCAGACCAAGGTACACACTTCACAGGTGAAGTGATGAAAGAACTGTGGAAGACGCTAGGCGTCAAGGCCAACTTTCATGTCGGCTACCACCCACAGGCTTCAGGCCAAGTTGAGAGAGCAAACAGAACTGTGGTGAGTATTTTGAAGAAATACGTGGCTGCAAACCACAAGGACTGGGATGTGAAACTCCCTCTGGTCCTCATGGCCATAAGAGCCACTCCACACACATCAACTGGCATCTCTCCCTTCGAGATGATGACCGGTCGACAGATGACTCTCCCTCTACACCTGTTGTACCAACCAGGCGACGCCGTCATGGCGACAGCCTACACTACACAACAATACATGAAAGATTTGAATGTACACCTCAGAAACACTTTTGCTTTCGCCCAGAAAAACCTGGAAAGGTCCGCTGAAGGACGCAAGGCGTACTATGACCAGAAGGCCTCTCACAATGAACTCCAAGTGGGAGACAGAGTCTGGTACTATACGTTCGCCCCAGCAACCGGGAAAGGAGAGTCCGGGACCGGAACTCTCGCCCGCAAACTAATGCCCAGGTGGACTGGACCTCATCTGATAACAGACAAAGTGTCCTCAGTCGTCTACGAGATCAAAATCAGCAAAGGCCGCAAAGAGCCAATTGCTAAATGGGTACATCGAAATCAGATCAAACCTTACAAGGCGTTCAATGACTCCACAAAAGACAAAGATCTCACAAACTCACCGACTTCATGGGATAATAAGGTCGTCCAAACACAAGTTAGTAAATAAACTAATCAGGTTTAAACTACCATATTTCCCACCCTATAAGTCGCATTGTCCAACTTGAACTTAGAAACGCTAAGTCCAACACCCACAACAAAAACTAATCTTAACAACCATTTAAATCCACAAGATTTAAGTTGACCTCGGTCATAAAGTTGAGACCTGTTTTCTTGTGTGTTGCACTTTGGAATCTGACGACAAGAGTGTGTCGAAGCAGTGAAACGTTGTTTCCTTGTTGTTTAGTCATTACTGTTGTCATTATTTGAGATATTGTTGTGGTTCTGGACACTCCCAGCCAAAAAAGGTTTTGTATTAACATTGATTAATGCATAAGATGGATCTAACTATGCCAACATGCAGTTCGTTTTGTTAAATCTCAACCGTTGAAGAGTCAATGTAGTTTAAAGCTACTCAAGGTACCATAAACTACACTGGCCTCACGATTTCTAAATTGAACCGATTCGATCGTTTCTATTCTAGATTATCTATTCATTTTGATGAGTCTCGCCATAGACTTCAAAATTTATTAGGTACACCAAATCCTACGTCGTTCGTCTAAAAGACAACAGACATTTAGATCAAACTATATTTCATTTTTCTACTTTAGTTTAACCTAAACTAAGTAATGAATGGAGGAATAGTTTGGAATTAGAGGCCTTCGTTACAGAAGCCCTCCAAAATTCTATAGGTATAGATCCCTATATCTAATTTACAGAATTGATCCACCCCTTAATTGGTAATTATAGCTGATCTAAACCATGATAGCTTACATACCAGGTGCATATAGGTAGGGCCTAATGTAAAATCCCAATCATAAGCCCACCTAAAACCACATAATTGCATGACACATAGAACCAGAGTGGCACTGACTGGAGACCAACCAGCCAACAACCTTCGATGTGGGGACCTGCAGCTCCAACGCTTGGTCTTCAACCTTCATCCAAGGATCGCCTCCTCTGCGTCAATCGAGGGATCCCCTCTACATGCTGATTATGAAAACAATTGTTGCTGATCAATCAACAAAACTAATCGTTGTGGATTTACTGCTGTGGGATTACCGCTGTGGATTATAAGACTTTGTTTTCCAAAGGATCACAGACTTTGTTTTCCAAGAGTTAACAGACTCAGTTTTCCGAGGGATTAAAAGCTTACCGCAATGGGATTACCTACGAACAGTATGGAAGTTCCAAAAACTTTATGGGATTATAATTTTTGATTTTTTCTTTTCCACTCGCCGGATTACTTCAAGATCAGAGACAGTTCAAGGTTTCCTTTCGTGTTGGACCCCATCCCCAAGGACTGGCGATGGCTTCCAAAAGGGGGGAGATGTAGTGGACATGACCTTGTCCACTTTTAAGACACCTGTGTACTTTTGAACTGTCCAGTGATGACCTTTACTGACCACTCAGTAAAGCAAGACATTTACTACAAAATCATTCATTTAGCTATAATCTGATAAATATAGTCACCAAAAGAGACTATTTCTATCTTTGATTTTATTCTAATGTGATCAAAAGAATAACTTTTGTCATTTTCATGATGTGTGCTTTTTAAGCTGTGTTATTCTGTGAGAGTTAAACTGTGTTCACTGCTATGTTAAAGGTGAAATTGCGGGTCACAGAGACCCGACTGTTTTGTTTAGAAATAAGAAGACAGTTTAATCCGTGTTTTTCATGAACAAGGCTCCAGCTGCTCTGTCTTTTCCTAAACAATTTCCCTCTGCTGCTGTAACCTTGGGTTCTGATAAGACAAGTGAACTCCTCTCTTTGTGCCTGCTCTTTAAGTTCTAAACTGTGCGAGAACGCTTCAGTGAGTTGCTGGGAACTTCCAAAGAGATGTGAACTTTCCCAAGAGCTGGACACGTGTGGTCAAGAGCTAACGACCGGCGTCTTCAGCTAAGGACTGATAACAGGCTGTTATGAGTCTACTTCGAACAAGCCGAGCTCAAAAACTTTGTTTATTCCCTCCTGGAATAAGTTTATCTTGAAGTCAGAGGCCTGAAGCTGACATATTCTCTGATGACCAACGCGGAAGCCAGGAGACGTTGAAACGTAAACTAAAACCAGTTTTGGACGTGCTGGGACTAAAGGACTCTGTGCATCTGAAGGCTGGTGTCTTCCCTCTTACCGGGCGGTCGTCAAAAGGTAAAGGAGCTGTTTACAAAACGTACCTGGATTTTAGCAGAAGTCGGATGAAAAGTGTCACTCTGGTCTCATGCTCAGGATAATTTTCTTCTTAAATCTTTCCTCCTATTTCTTTTCCCTCTCAACCTAAGCTGGAAACTATATTTTTAAGTTAAAGAGCCCACAGACTAAATATGCTTAACATCTAATATTTATGTCTGTTGTGTTAAATTTAAGTGTGCTGACGTATTTGAATTGAAAGAAAGTGAAATCATGTCAATCAAGTGTAATGGTGTTAATTTAGTTGATTTATTTTAAATAAATGATAGTGTCTCTTTGACATATCAAACTAAGTTAACGTGTCCATTGTCACTTAATGGCTCTGTTTATTTATCCATCATAAAGATCACAGAAATATTGGGTAAACTGAAAAAGAAGAGAATCCGTGAATTTACTATTCAATCTGAATAAGTAGATTAATTAAGGATAAAGAGGTCAGTATTAATATTGACCTCCACATTAATTCTTACACCACCCACTCACGCTCAGTGGTTGGCAGACATCATGTCTTGTTTAAAGCTGGAGAAAATCAGATTCACACTCCAACAGAAAGAGGGTGAATTTGAGAATGTCTGGGGACCTTTCCTGAATCTGTTCCAGTCTCTTTGACAACACAACTCATTCAGGTTAATGCAGTCTCTTGGCTATTTTACCTTTTATTTATTTTTTTTCCTTTTCTTTTGGCAGTGATTGGGTAGGGATTATATTCTACATGTTGTAACTTAGATTGATTGTTGTGTTTTTTTTTTGTTGTTGTTGTTGTTGTTTTTGTTTGTTGTTGTTGTCTGAAGAAAAAAATGAAAATTTCAATAAAAAAGATCTTGAATTTAAAACATGCGGACTTCATCATGCTAGCAGTTTGTTAGCCACTTTGTTCAGTCAACTTCAAGTCTCAAAGTGGGGTCTTTCTTTCAAAACCACCAGACTATTTTGGATCATCTTTAATACAAGTTGCTGAGAAGGAATGTGGTGAGTAACTACTAAGAAAAAAACAAAGTGAAAGTAAACACGAGTATTTATTTTTCTTTAAAAATTTAACTGTGTATCCAACAAACTGGCCTAATTTTATACTGTCTTTAATGTTGTGCTTTAATTAGGATACTAAATTTTTCAACAATAAAGATAACTCACATTGACCGGCAGAGTTCAGTGTTTTATTATGTATATAATTATTAAAAGTTATGTATTTTTTCTTTCTTTACATGAATCTGGTCTTTTGTTTTGTATTAAAATGTAAAAACATCAATAAATGTTAATAATAGTTAGACATTTTTCATTTTATACTGTACCCCCACTGGCAAGAAAAGTCATCTCCAACAAACTTGTAGTGGCCCATGAGCCATCAGTTGACAGTAAACAGTTGTATCAGGTTTTGCAGCTCAGGGCGTCGTAATTAGTAAACAAAGTGGCAAGTATCAGAGGACCAGCATTGCAGTGGGTATCCAGTTATTTGAAAAATAGAAAACAATTTGTGCAGATAAATGATGTAAGATCTGACCTTTGCAATATTACCTGTGGAGTCCCTCAGGGTTCTGTACTTGGCCCAAAGCTGTTTATTCTATATGTAAATGACTTGGTAAAAGTGTCAGGACTCCTTAGGTGTATATTATTTGCTGATGATACCACATTTTTTTTGTTTTGGTAAAGATATTGAACAGTTGTTTGAGTTGATGACGACAGAATTTGTTAAAATTCAAAATTGGTTTAAACTAAATAAATTATCGTTGAATTTAGATAAAACCCAGTATATGATATTCAGTAAAAAAAAGAAAACTGTTAATGTTCCATTTACGATTGATAGTGCTGAAATCTGTCGTGTCAATGAAGTGAAGTTTTTGGGCGTTATTATTGATGATAAATTGACGTGGAAGAATCACATAAATTCTGTTAGGACAAAGATGAATAAATCCATTGCTGTATTATACAGAGTCAGGGACTTGTTGAATGGCAGAGCCCTGTATTTGTTGTATAATACAATTATTGCTCCAAATTTGATTGATTGCATTGTTGTTTGGGGGAAAGCTTGTAAAACATTTACAGAGCCTATTTTTTTCATTATTTTTTTGCCATAAAAAAAGAGCTGCTAGAATAACCACAGGAAAATATTATTGTCACCCTTCTAACACCTTATTTGATCAATTGAAATTGTTGAAGTTCCAGGACTTGGTGGATTATAATATTTTATTAGTTATGTATAGAGCTCATAAAAATCAACTGCCTGTAAATATACAAATGCATTTTGTTAAACGGCGAAGCTGTTATAATCTTAAGGGAATAGAAGTATTTAATAAACCACAATACAGAACCAGTTTAAAGGGTCGGTCAACCTCTATTCAAGGAATTGGCTTATGGAATGTCTTGGAGACTGAAGTAAAAAATGCAGCAACAATGATTACATTTAAGAAAATGATAAAAAAAATGACTATTGCAAAGATATAAATTAAATACTGTTGTGTATGTTGCTTTGTAGTTCGATATTTTTTGGTGAATTACTTCTTGTTTTTTTATTAATTAAAGTTGATTGTTGTTTGATTTGATGGATTGTAAGATGGGGCAGTTAAAATGAGATTTTTTCTTCTTACTGCCACCCTTCATTTTATTTATGTGTTGTATATTTATTTGTTGTAAAATGTTGTATTATTTTGTTTTTTATTATAAAATGAATGAATAAACTAAACTAAAAACTAAAACTAAAAAAACATGGCTCTTTTTATCGCAAAGGTTGCAGACCCCTGATCTAAAGGGTGTGGAGAGCACCTGGATGTTTAAGGGCCTTGCTCAAGGGCTCATAGTGGGGAAAATGAGGGTGGAAGCAGATGTGGGTACCTCACATTTTCCACCCAAACATTTAGCACTGGTCTGGGGATTCAAACCAGCCAATCAAAGAAACACCTTATCTAACTAACCTTTGTGCCACCATGTTAACAATTACAAGAGCAACAATTGAACCTTTTTTAAAATCAGTGCACAACTTAACCATTACACCTTACTGAAAAAAAATATGTTACATGAGATTAGAACTGGGATTTGGACCAGATAATAACTACTGGTCCTGACATGGTGGGTGATTATATGAGAAATCACATGGAAAAAAAGTACATGTACACTCACATTTTTTGCAGCTGTCCAAACTAGTTTTTTCTACTTCAGCAAACTAAATGAATCAAAGGTTTTGACTGAAGATTCAACACTGACATTTCAGATCAAAAGGGTTTTTTAAAAACCTGTGTCAGTGTTGTGTCGACTCGTAGTCTGTGGGTGTTGTGGGTTGTTTTAGTTGGCATGAACTTTGGAGCACACTTGTGATGAACTAAGCACTTCTCTTGCTTAAATCAATGGCCCTCATGCACGAACCGTTCTTACGCACAGATTTGTTCTTATACTGTGCGTACGAGTGATTTAGGATCATTTTTGGCATCCAATAATGTTTTCGTATCCTAGGATTTTTTTCAGATACGAACAAAATTTACGTGTGGTCCAGACCTGTCGTATATTTTACGAGCAGTCAGTCTGCTGTCATCCAGACGGCCTTTTCTCCACTAATAACTTTATATTTCGTTATTTAGAAAATATTTTGAGTTTAAAAACAATTAAATGCAACCACACATATTGGTTTAATTAAAGCGGCTTCAACACCCCCCCCCCCACGTCCACCACCTTGCGCCACCCGCGCGTGACCCCCCGCGCCACTCATGTCGACCACCGTGTGCCACGCAACGCGCCCGCGCAACCACGCCACGCGCCCCCACCCCGCGCAACTCATGTCGACCACCGTGTGCCACGCAACGCGCCCGCGCAACCACGCCACGCGCCCCCACCCCGCGCCACTCATGTCGACCACCGTGTGCCACGCAACGCGCCCGCGCAACCACGCCACGCGCCCCCACCCCGCGCCACTCATGTCGACCACCGTGTGCCACGCAACGCGCCCGCGCAACCACGCCACGCGCCCCCACCCCGCGCCACTCATGTCGACCACCGTGTGCCACGCAACGCGCCCGCGCAACCACGCCACGCGCCCCCACCCCGCGCAACTCATGTCGACCACCGTGTGCCACGCAACGCGCCCGCGCAACCACGCCACGCGCCCCCACCCCGCGCAACTCATGTCGACCACCGTGTGCCACGCAACGCGCCCGCGCAACCACGCCACGCGCCCCCACCCCGCGCAACTCATGTCGACCACCGTGTGCCACGCAACGCGCCCGCGCAACCACGCCACGCGCAACTGTCGGCACGGCCCCCCCACCCCGTGCCACTGTCGACACACACACACACACACACACAGCGCCGCTGCAGAGACAGGGGAGAAAAAAGCGAAACCAGCTTATTCAGTTGTTTCATGTCATTTTTAATATAAACTGCCTGTTGACTGTGGGCGCTCACTGATGTCATCTGTATTCTGTGTGGGTCTGCGCTCAGATCCGGGGCTGACACTATGATCAAAGGCGAGTCAATTTTAATTCGCCAAACGCGTTTGTGTGTTTTCTGACGCATAAAAGCCGGAATGAATGGACACTTCCTGCTCGCGGTGGCAGGAAACTATATCCTTATATGGTGTTTTGAGGGGTGGGAATTATGTAAATAACCTCCCGCGTGCACGAGCAGGTGAATAGAACAGGTGGGATTCATCATTATTTACACAGCTCATATACACACATTTCCTGACGATAGAAGACTTTGTTGGATCTGACGTGGCATGTTCTGTACGAACACTTCGTACGAACAAAAGTAGGAGAAATTTAGGATAAAAATACGAACATTTTCGTGCATGAGGGCCAATGTGCTGCCCGGCACAGAATTTAAAAAAAACCACAAGCTCAACCAGAGGACAGACCATGCTTCAGCATTTATCAGTTTATCTACTCATACGCATGCATCCAACCTATTTAACATTTCACCCCTACTCTATTCCATCAACTCATTATTGTTTTTCTTATTAATCATTCCATACTCTTACCTTTCCTTTCATTCAGGACTTAACCTTTTTTGTGTAATTTAGGTTCCAACTTGCATGAGTTAAGCTTGTGGAAATATTGCACATACATAATCTCAACTCTCAACACAGTTTTGTGATGAATCTGAGTTTACGTGTTTTTACAAGTGTCAATAACTGAAAACTTAAACATAATAATATAATAATAAATAAATACATAAATACATAAATATATAAATAAATGAATAAATACATACATACATAAATAAATAAATAAATAAAATATGTACAAAGGTATATATAATTTCACCATAGACACTGTAATAAAAGGTCAAAGTCAAAGTTTCTTTATTTGTCGTTCCACCACATGGCTGGTCCGAAGGCGGTGAGATTGGCTGGTCCGAAGGCGGTGAGATTACAATTGGATTACCTGCAGTGTTCCGTCAGTGAGGACTGAACTTGGAAAAAGGGCCTTCTCCTACTCCGCTCCTGCTTCATGGAATATCTTACAAAAAGATCTGAAGCTCTCGACCTTGACTTCTCTATATGGTTTTCAGAATCTGTTGGAATCCTGGCAAAAACCAATGCAGATTTGTTCCTGTCTTTGATTTTATACGTCTACCTGTTTTGCTAGTTTTTTGCTAGTTTTTTGCTACTTTGTTAAAAGGAGGAGTGTGTATGTATGTATATATATATATATGTATATATATGTATGTATATGTATATATATATATATATATATATATATATATATATATATATATATATATATATATATATATGTATGTGTGTATGTGTGTGTATGTATGTGTATATATGTATATATATATATATGTGTGTATATATATATATGTATATATATATATATATGTATATATATATATATATATATATATATATATATATTTTTTTTCTCTCTCTTTTGTTTTCTATTGTTTATTGTTTGATTGTTTATTGTTTAAGGAAATTCTACCATTACTGTTCATTGTTCTTTAGTTTTAGCAGGTCGCTTTCGTAAATGAGCCCATGAGGTTCAAAAGATTTACCTGACTAAATAAAGGTTGAATGAATGAATGAATGAAAATGTGGTAGATGTGGTGGAATGAAATTGTGTACACATGGTCCCAGTTACATCCAACAAGAGTACGGTATTCATTGTAAAGAAAAACAGTACTACAACCTAATGTAAAACTAATGCACTGAGCACTAATAGTAAACAAACAAAAAAACAACAACAACATGCCAAAAAAACCACAGCAAAAGCTAAAACATGAAATCAGAAAAGCAATACATTTTCAACAGTGCAACAATGCACTGCTCCTTCATTGGAAAAGGGTGTATTGCCCTCTCTAGATTGAAAGTGAAGAGCTGCCTCAAGTGGAGGAGTTCAAGTACCTCAAGGTTTGTTTATACGTAAGTGAGGGAAGAATGGAGTGTGACATTGACAGACAGGTACAGCTTCCACAGTATTATGGATTCTGTGCTGGTACATTGTGGTGTAGGGACCTGAGCTCTATGGTAAAGCTATCTACAAGTTGGTCTACTGTACATTTGGCAGTTTTTTGCGCTGGATGTGCAGAGAGGAGCTCTGGAGGTGCTGCGGAGATTGGACTGGAACATGCGATTCAGAATTATGAATCAGAATTATGAATCTACAAGCCAACGTGTCCGTGAGTTTTGCCGAGAGTTAGCCTAGCGTAGCTACAGACCGGGCTAATCAAAGCTAGCCGAGCTGGGTCACCGTGGTCGGGTGCCGTAGCTGCGAGCTTCGTTAACAAATAAACCGGAAAATACGCTGGTTTGTTACGAAGAAAAGCGGGCTGGCACGCGCGGTGGTACACATGGGCCAAACGCCGTGAACGCCGTGAACACAGCCTGGAGCTTCAAGCTGGACCGAGCGTCGCGAGTGGGCCAAGAGCCGTGAACGCCACCTGGAGCTTCGAGCTGAGCCGAGCGCCGTGGGAGAACCGGAGCTGGGCTGGGCCGATCGCCGTGGGTGAGCCGGAGGACCACGGCCTGGAGTTTCGAGCTGGACCAAGCGCAGTGAGCAAGCTGGAGGACCGCCGCCTGGAGCTTCAAGCTGGGCCGAGCGCCGTGGGCGAGCCAGGGGACCGCCGCCTGGGGCTGGGCTGCTGGAGCTACGTGCTGTGCTAA
Organism: Garcialebias charrua; assembly: GCA_038048925.1. Lineage (NCBI taxonomy): Eukaryota > Metazoa > Chordata > Actinopteri > Cyprinodontiformes > Rivulidae > Garcialebias > Garcialebias charrua. Next base: position 48,327 of record JBBPBX010007835.1, on the reverse strand, counting down.
CTGGGCTACATCGGATCTAGTGAGCAAAACCTCTTCGGATAATAGAGCTGATTGCTGCAGGCTACTGAGACCGTGAGTTCTGTTCTAATAACTACTGATCTGGGTGCTGCACTGCTGAACCACAGCCACCATCGTTAGGCCTGTGAGCCTCGTGGAAGGGCCACGCGGTTCAGCAAACAAACCAGAGACCTGCTACCACTAAACTACTAACTCTGTAAGTATGACGAGAAATAAAGGACAAAAGTCACCAGACTCTGTAAATATAAGAAATAGAGGACAAAAGTCACCAGACCCGGAGGGAAACAACTCAGCAGAAATGCAAGACTTTAAAGAATCACTCAACTTTATGAGTGGTCAAATAGAAAATTTAACAAAAAAAATGGATTCCCAGGCCGGTCTGGTTAAAGAAATAAGAGAACTGAAAGAACTGATAATTAGCAAAGACAATAAAATTGCTGAACTAGAACGAAAAATAGAGGATTTTGAACAATACACAAAGCAAGACAACGTGGTGATCTCAGGACTTGATGTTAGTAAGTGTCGGACACATAAAAGAGCTCCCAATAATGGTGACCCAAATGAGTATGAATCTCAGGAAGAGTATGAATCTCAGGAAGAACAAGAGACTCTGGAGGAACATGTAGTTACTTTCTTACAGGAAAGGAACATTGATATAAACTATGGGGACATTTCGTTCTGTCACACCCTACCTACCCAGTAAATCATCAAGATTCAAACCGTCAGTAGTCGTGAAGTTCATTAGCAGGAATACAAAAAACTATGTTGTGCAGAATAAAAGAAATCTGCAGGGATCAGACGATTACATAAATGAACATCTAACAAAAAAAAAATGGAAAAATTGCAAAGGAAGCAAGGTGGTTAAAAAAAATAGCATCAACATGGACAAGAAATGGATACATCTTTATCAAAGCAAAGGAAGGGTCTCAGCCTAAAATGATAAAAGAGCTGACGGATCTGGATGAACACAAGAGATGAAAATGAAACAACTCACACTCAAAATGGATAAAATATACAGTGAAATGAACAAATACATTAGAACATGACAACATACGAAGACTCAGAACCTAAAATATATAATGTTGAAAATGTGATTGATGCAAATTTTTTTCCTGTAATAAAAGATAGCGAATATTATAATGAAGAGCAGTTTAATGACATCAATATATCAAATGGAGTTCTCTCTATTATTCACTTTAATAGCAGAAGTATAAATGCAAACATATCCAAAATAACAGATTACTTAAAACAGTTAAATAGAACTTTTACAATAATTGCGCTGTCAGAGACATGGCTCAATGACAACAACACAAGTAATATTCACATCGAGGGGTATGAATTATATCATATGAACAGAAAAAATAAAAGAGGTGGTGGAGTCGCTCTATTTGTCAATAATGAAATAAAATGTAAATTAAATTGTGAAATGTCAATAATAGTTGATAATATTATGGAAATGATAACAATAGAAATAATAAACAAAAACGATAAAAACATAATAATAAGTTGTGTATATAAATCACCAGAAGCAAATATAGAAATATTCACGGATAAAATCTTGGAGCTAATGGAGAAGAGTTTTAATAAAAATGTTTTTTTGTGTGGAGACTTTAACATTGATATGGGAAATAAAACAGATTCAAATAACATAAGCACATTTATAAACTCAATGTACAGTTTAAATATGTATCCATTGATATCAAAGCCAACAAGAATTACAACTCATAGTGCCACAATAATTGATAATATTTTCACAAATATAACAAATGGGGACGTGACAGGTGGTATCTTAACGACCGACTTAAGTGATCATTTACCAGTTTTCACAATCTATAAAAATGATCAAAGCATCACAAAAGCAGTCCCAATGAAGAAAAAGATCATAAACACGTCAAAAAAAGTTTTGGAAAAATTGAAAGAGGATCTAGACAAACAAGACTGGAATGATGTGTATGTTGATGATGCAAACAGAGCATATGATGAGTTTATGAATATCTTGGAAGCTCTGTATGAAAAGAATTGTGTGCAAACAAATTACACAAAGAGAAATACGATTGATCAACCATGGATGACAAAAGGGTTGAGAAATGCTTGTAAAAAAAAGAATTATTTGTATTCATGTTTCTTGAAATTGCGAAGTCAGAGCGCTGAAGAAAAATATAAAAAGTATAAAAATAAATTAGTAGGGATTATAAGGAAACATAAGAAAGAATATTATAGTAAATTATTAGATAAAAGTAATGGTGATATGAAAGCAACATGGCGAGTAATGAATAGTGTCCTGAAGAATCATAAAGCAAAAACTGGTATTTCAAAATATTTTGTAAAAGACAACGATGAAATTCATGATGAAAATGAAATTGTTAATGGATTTAATCAATATTTTGTGAATGTTGGATCAAGCCTTGCAGCTAAAATACCAAAAGTAGATAAAAATGTGATCCACTCAATTACAGGTTGTGCAAATAGTATTTTTCTAAATGGAACTAACAAAGAGGAAATAATGAATGTAGTAAAACATCTTACAGACAAGAGATCTAAAGACTGGGTGGACATGGATATGATGTTTGTGAAGGACATAATGAGCCATGTTATTGAGCCGTTCACATACATATGTAACTTATCATTTTCAACAGGAATATTTCCAGATAATATGAAAGTAGCTAAGGTCGTTCCTCTTTTTAAAAATGGTGATAAATGTGTATTCAACAATTATAGACCTATATCCTTGTTACCACAGTTTTCAAAAATTCTTGAAAAACTATTTGTAAACAGACTAGATCAATTTATAGATAAACAAAATATTCTAAGCAACATTCAGTATGGATTTAGATAAAAAAAACTCTACATCAATGGCTCTCATGGAATTAATGGAACAAATAACTACTGCTGTTGATCAAAAACAATATTGTATCAGTATTTTTGTTGATTGGCGGCCGTGGCGTAGTGGTAATGGCAGTCGTCCCCCGATCGGAAGGTTGGCGGTTCGAATCCCGGTTCCCCACACCATGTGTCGTTGTGTCCTTGGGCAAGACACTTAACCCCGAGTTGCTCCCGGTAGGACTGGAAAGCACCTTGCATGGTAGTCTGCCGCTACCGGTGTATGAATGTGTGTAGCATTCAATGTGTGTAGCGCTTTGAGATTTTCACTATTGAAAAGCGCGTTATAAATTGAATTCATTATTATTATTATTATTTTAAAAAAGCATTCGATACTATTGATCACACCATTCTCCTTGAAAAACTGAACAAATATGGTATTAGAGGACCAGCATGACAGTGGGTATCTAGCTACTTAAAAGATAGGAAACAATTTGTACAAATAAATGATGTAAGATCTGACCTCTGTAATATCACATGTGGAGTTCCCCAAGGCTCTGTACTTGGACCAAAGCTTTTTATTTTATATGTGAATGACTTGGTAAATGTGTCAGGACTCCTTAAATGTGTACTTTTTGCTGATGATACCACTTTTTTCTGTTTAGGTGAAGATATAGAACAAATGTTGAAATTGATAAAGACGGAATTTGTCAAGATACAAACTTGGTTTAAAATAAATAAATTATCATTAAATCTAGAAAAAACTAATTACATGATATTCGGTAATAAAAAGAAAACTGTTGATGTTCCACTCAAAATTGAGGATGTTGAGATTTGTAGAGTGAGTGAGGTGAAGTTTTTGGGTGTTATCATTGATGACAAACTGACATGGAAACAACACATAAATTCTGTAAGAATAAAAATAGCTAAATCGATTGCAGTACTGTACAAAGTCAGAGACCTATTGAATGATAAAGCTCTGTATTTGTTGTATAACACAATCATTGTTCCACACTTAATCTATTGTATTGATGTTTGGGGGAATGCGTGTAAAACAATCACAAAGCCTATTTTTGTATTACAGAAAAGAGCTGTAAGAATTATCACTAGAAAACATTACCGTCATCCATCAAGTACATTATTTTATCAACTAAAGTTATTGAAGTTCCATGATTTGGTAGACTATAATATTTTATCAGTTATGTATAGGGCTCAAAATAATGCATTGCCTTTAAATATCCAAATGCATTTTGTTAAAAGACAAAGTTGTTATAATCTTAAGGGGACAGAGATGTTTGTAAAACCACAATTCAGAACTAGTTTGAAGGGACGTTCTACCTCAATCCAGGGAATTAGATTATGGAATGGCTTGGAGAATGTAGTTAAAAATGCCAAGTCAATGTTTACATTTAAGAAAATGATCAAAACAAATGTGTTAAAAAAAAAAATGAAATAGCGTAATGTGTATTGTATTAGTTAGAAAATTAGAAAAGAGTTAGTCATTTTGTACTGTTGGTTGAAGATTATTATTGTTTAATCTGATTGTTGGAAAAAAGTTGGTTGAAGATTATTATTGTTTACATGGTTGATTATTGTTGTTTAATCTGATTGTTGGAAGTAAGGGGCAGATATAATAAGATTTATTCTTCTTTCTGCTACCTTTCATTTTTTTATATTTTGTACAATATCATTTATGAGATTGTCTTGTATTGTTTCTTTTGTAAAAAAAATGAACAAATTTAATAAACATAAACATAAATGTAAACATTTCCTACCCTCACTTATGGTCACAAACTCTGGTTAGTGACCAAAAGAATGAGACCACCGATAGAAGAGGTTGAAATTAGTTTTCTCCAAAGAGTATCTTATAAGGCTGGGCGATATCTTGATATATTTAAAATATCGAGATAAAAAAAATTTGTGATATAAGTTGAGACTATCTCGATATAAACAATATAGTTTTGTACTTGCAAATCCTGCCGTCACTTTCTCTCAGGCGGCCCCCTGCTTTTACACACACACACTCCCCCGAGCTCCCCTTCCCTTCCCGCTTCTGCAGTGTGGGCGGGCACTTGACGAGACGTTAATAAACAACACTTGCACAGCAGTAGCTGTCTACGTGTGTGAAGCTGCAGCTAGACGACAGACCCGTCTTCTTATTTGAAATACTATGATTCAGAGCTCATTTAGCCATGCTGTGTGCCTTTAGAGGAACACAGAGAGGAAGCGCAATATTAACAAATCAGCAGTTTATCATATCGATAAAGATACGGTTGTTAACGGCTAACAGCGGCTAACAGCGGCTAACAACGGCTAACGCGTTAGCCGTCTTCTTCCACAGCTGAGACTTGCTGTGTCTTTAGTTATATGATAAACTGCTGCTTTATTAATGTCGCCACCTACCTCTGCTCTTTTCATAAAGCTCAGCCAGGCTAAATAAGCTCGGACCCTAGGTTTGTTTTAAGGAAGCAGACTAAACACTCAGAGGCTGAGCTACCGCTTCATGGTTCTGAGTGGAGGCTCACCTTTACTGCAGTACACAAACACGCTGACTAACGTGAAGGCACCTTTCTATCTTATTAAGACACTCAAAGCTCTTTACAACTCAATCTGTGTCCTCATTTACCCATTCATACAGCACTCTACTAGATATCTACAAGGATTAATCAGAGCTTTATCGCATTCATACACCGATGGGACACACATCAGAGGCAATGAGGCGTTCAGTGTCTTGCCCAGGAACACTTCTGCATGTGACTGCTGGTGAAATTGAACCCCCAGCTTTCCCGTTGGAGGAGACAGCTCTAGCCTCTCACCCACAGCTGCCCTCAGCTGAAGAGGATTATTATTTAATATGTGTAAATAAATGTTTAAAAAATGAAGTAATGTATATAAATAGTTTATTTTTTAGACATTTATTTTGTAGAGTTACAGCTGGTTGTTAATACATGTTAGCTATGTGACAACTGGGACAAAGCTGTGACTCAGAAATATATTTTTGTTATTATTTTATGGAAAGAAAAATATTTTGAGATATATATCGTACATCGTGATATATCATAAATATATTTCAATTGCAATATTAATTTTGGTCCATATCGCCCAGCCCTAGTACCTTAGAGATAGGCTGAGAAGTTAATTTGTGTGGAAGAAACATGGAGTAGCACCACAGTTTTTCCATGTCGAGAAGAGCTAGTTGAGGTGGTTTGTGCATCTGATGAGGATGCCACCTAGACACTTACTTAGGGAGGTTTTACAAGTGGAGGAGACCCCAGGAAAGACTCAGGACATGCTGTAAAGACTGTGGCTTGGGTGGACTTGGAATACCTTAGAGTCCCCCCAAATAACTCAAAGAGATGTTGGTGCATACCAGCTCTAGCTGCTGCCCCTGCAACTCGACTCTGGAACAAGCCAAACTTGATGGATGGATTGAGTTTTAGGAATGATCTTGTGAGTTATCCACATTTTGATATGTATTTCTTTTATGTTGACACTATCACACCTTTTTGCTTTGTGAGGCTTTCATTAACTCTCTCTCTCTCTCTCTCTCTCTCTATCTCTCTCTCTCTCTCTCTCTCTCTCTCTCTCTTTCCACAAAATGTCACAAGACTCTGGTTCCTCTCATAGTTTCAGTCCTAAAAATTGTGTTTCTGGACAAAAATCAATAAAATTTCATGGCAGGTAGACACATTTCCACAAACCTGGGCTGGAGTATTGATTTACAGCATAGACAGAATCAGATGTTTTAGCAGAATGTTGCGTTTAAAACTTTGCAAGCAGGGGATATAGGATAAATTAAAAATGTACATCCTTGTGCATGGCTGTTTATTGGGTCAAAACATTTGCTAAAAGTGCTGTATGCTGACTTGGACCAGGCTCATATGAATAAAGCCTCACACGGCACTTCCATCAAAATAATAAAACAATAACACTGCTGTAGTCACTGCTCTGTGGGTGAAGTCCTGTCCACCCTCGCCGTACGCATGAATATGACTGCTGGCAGGATGGGCAGGTCTGTTTGAGTTTGAGTATGGAGGTAATGAGGGAAAACCTTCCACAATATTTGTTTCCCTGACTGTGTTTGGCTGCTTCATGGATGGTTTACGTTGAGACAAACAGAACTAAGTGGGCACAAAAATTAATGATACTTATTGCTCTGCTTCATACAGCCATCCTATGTGTGACAGGTTTTAAAACTCAAAACATTGTTTTGTTTTACTTTAAACTTAGTGGCTGTTCATAGCCATTTTCTTCGGAACAATGACACATTCAAGTCATGCACACAGTGGCATTGTTAAATAAGGATATTGATAATTCCGATGATTGTCGAAAGTTCCCAATTTTGCACTCCTGTTTCTAACAGCACAGGCAGAAATTTTAGTGATGGTGTGATTGTCATCATTTACAAACTTACGGTAAGCACACATTTAGAGGAAAATAGTGCATCATACACATCATCCTAAGAAAATAAAAATAAAACTATTTCAAGATAATTCCAAGAATAAAGTGTGTTTCACTCAGATGTATCATTAAAATGTTCTTTGTGCAACGTGTTAGCTTAATAGAGCCAGTATCTTACTGGGCTGTGACTACTGGCATCTAGTTTTCAAACTACATTTGAAGGAAATCTACAAATTGTTTGAAACATTCTTGGAAGCTCTCAGTTTATTTCATAGAGGGTGACAATATTATCACATTCTTCTTTACTTTTAAACGTGTTACAAAAATGTGTGCAACACATTTTCTTTCCTGCCTGATCCTCTTTCTGAGTATGAGAGTGTTCCGGAAGATGCTCCTCTCCTGTCTGATCTTGTCCCCGATTCTGAGGTGGTCCCAGAGGATGCCTCTCACCTGTATGATATTTGTAATGAGTCTGAGGGTGTCTGAGGGGTATGCATTGGCAATGCCTGTTCCTGCATCAGAGTTTGTAAGGGTCCATGCAGGCACCTCTCAAACACCTGTCATTTTGCCTGAGTGCCTGGGAAGTTAAGGGGATGCTTTTACAAAGCCTGTACCTGTGTTTGAGTGAAGATCCAGGGACATGCTTCTTAAATGCCTGATTCTGAGTCAGAGAGGGCCCCTGGGAAAGCCTCTTCATCACCCTTTCCTTCACCTGCGTCTGATAGCATCCAGGGGGATGCTTCTCCGATGCCTGTTTCTGTATCCTCTTCTGTGATGGTCTTGGAGAACTCCTCTCCAAGGCTTGTTCCTGTGTTTGAGTCCACGGGGACACTTCTTCAACACCTGATTGTGTGTCTGAGTTCAAAGGGAATCCACTAAAAACCTCCTCACCAAATCCAGTGCACTTTGCCAAGGTCAACCAGTCTCTGGCAATTCCAGTCTTTGAGGATGACGAGTGGGACTCCCCTTTTCTATGCCAAGGTCTAGACACCAAAGGGATCTTTCTGGGTACCTGTGTCTCATCTGCCTAGGCAGGTCCTGTGAAGTTTTTGTCACAAGTTTTATATGTACTTGTTATTCAGTGTGTCAAGTTTTTATATTGACATGTTTCTGTAGAAATTATTTCTGCTAGTTTTTCAATTCATTAGAAATGCATGTTTTTCTGTTTAGCCTGGCATTTTTAGGTTTGTGTGTTTTATGTTCCTGCTCATAGTTTGACCTAATTACTCTGTCCTGCCTTGTTACACTCACATCTGTTTGTAATTGGTAATCTGTTTACTTGTTTCAATTTCCCAGTCATCACTCCCAGTATTTAGAAGTTCTCTGGTTTTACTCATATTCATTAGATCCTCGAACAAAAGTCTGTTCAATCCTAGTTTTTGTTTTCCTGGAGTTTATTTGGCTGGTTTTTCCTGCATGCCTGTTAACTACAGCTTCAATCTTTGGGTCCAAATCAACCTCCAACACCAACATGTTACAGCACTATATAGTACTTTTAGATTGCTATTTTTATGTGGAGTACATTATTCTCAGCTTTTAAAATTGTTTCATTCTGCTTTATTCATTCATTTGTATTCATCCACCCACAAAGACTCATGTTTGTGCTGCTGTTCAATGCATTATTTTGCACTATTAGTGACTAGCATATAGGATCTTTTGGCATACCCTTTGGCGTTTGTTTAGCTTATACAGTATCTTAGTTTATGTCTTGGATCCTTATATGGTATTTCTTCTTACGCTTGATATTTTTGCTATTGTTGGATGTACCATTAACTGGGACCATGTGTTCACAATTTTGTTCCACTTCATGTACCACATGTGATGCGAATGACAATAAAGAATCTTGACCTTGACCTAAAGTTAAAATTTCACTTTTCACGCAAATTACAAGAGCTTGATTCCTTTCCCATATTATCTGTATTTTAGTTGCAGCTCAACGGGAGTGCGGTGTTGATATTCAGACCTCGTTCCCTGGTACATTAATTGCAACTTTAATGCATATGGACATGAATTGTTCAGAAGGAACAATGCTAAACATTAATTGCAAATGGGGGCTATAAAAACACAGATGTTTATGGTGTTATAGCTCAGCTGTTCAAAAGTTCAAGAGAGACAATCAAGTGCAATATGTTCCTGAATGATGTATTGGATGGCAAAGATAATCCCTCCTTCCTCTCTTTTCCTTTCTCAATTTCTGCTGACTACAAGGGAGTGAAGGAACGGAAGGACAGAACACTTACCCTATATTAAAGGAGGTGCGTGTGTCTTCACTGATATTGTTCGTTTTCACACTCTTAGGCTTTATAGTGTTCCAGTCCCCTTCAAATGATTCTTATCCTATCATCTTTTTTTCACTGGCTTACACTGTTTTGGTTCAACAGTCTCTGCCTTCCCATTAGCACATAGCCTCCCTGTGTCGTCCTAAAATTTTCATTTCCTCTCCCCTTTTTCTCGTTAATTCTTTTTTCCTTTCCCTCTTCATTTCTTTACTCTCCTCTCCTACTGTGGTTCCCCACAGCTTCTTTGCTCTCAGGTTGTCAGATAAAGGTGAAGGTCTTTTTTTAGAGTGCTTGGCTCTTCTTTTTTCCATTTTAAGCATTTTTTTCATTCACTCCCCCAACCCATATTCTAACTATAGAATTTTCTTTTTGAGCTCTAGTGGTGGCATTTCTGATTAGGCAGGCGAGCAGAGGGAGATCTTTACAGTGAGTGACCTTTGTGGATTTCTAAAGCTCATTATTCCTCATTGGGCTCAGTTGTGGCACTGTGAGGAGTGGCACCAGTTTGGCTGCTGCTGAGCTGGTGCAAATTCTGGTGAATTATTTTCTTGTGTTTATTTTTAATTCAGTTTTGTTTTAATTCCATTGACTTTTCCTGTCGACCTTTCTCATTCATTTCCCTAACTTTCACAGCATTTCTGTTCTACTCAACTATTCTGTATCCTAGCTGCTCTTTTATTTTTTCAGAGCTTGGTTAGCTCAAAGTAGCACTGACAGAAATGTCATTATCAGCAAATTCCTTATACACATTCACTTAAAATTGCTGCACACCATGATTGCATCTGGAAAGGTCACTCGTAAAACAATGACATAACACAAGATAATTGTGTGTGTGTTTAGACTAGAATGTACTTAAAAGCTTTGCTTTTAAGATGGTGTGTTACCATTTAATATGATACAATGAACAAGAAATTAATACAAATTACATTAGACATTTTATCAATTAATAAATGTAAAAACGTTTGCATTCCTTGAATTAATGTATATTTGTTGTTGTTGCTATAATATAAAAGAATGGAGCTCTAGCCACTTTGGTCAAACTTCAAAGAAAACATACACATGCACATGTGGATGGCACCAAACAAATTTCTGTTTTGTTTTGTTCCCAAAAAATATAATTGAAGGAGGTATTTGTTGTATTTGTATTTGTTAATCTGTAAACCGATTTATATTTGAGTAGAGGAGTAGACATTACTCACTACAGACAGCATTGCTAGTTGTTTCAGCCAAATGTAAAGCACTTTAAGTATTTATCAGTTATAGATGTTCATACAACAACTGTTTTCTGACAGTTTCATTAAAATCTGTTATTATTCCTTTATTTTACCAGGAGAAGCTCAAGATTAAAAATCTCATTTACAAGAAGATTCAAGATTTCTTGCTCAGACTGTGCACTTGGAATGACTCTCAGCTACTACACCACATTTTAGCTCAATTTTGTTTTTAGTTATCTAAGCTAAAGCTGTTTAGTGATATTTAAGATGGATTAGCTTTGGCAGCCAATGGACTGAATTGGGTTAATGCCACAAGTCAATATGCATAAGAAAAAAAAAAGCCTTTTGGCTAAAAAAAATGTTTATTTTAATAAAATAATAAATGCCTGTTAGGCTGATTGGTATATTCTAGATCAGGGGTGTCAAACTCACTTACAAAAGGGGGCTACAATTAAAACCTTTTTCAAAGTAAGGGCCAATTTCAGAATCTACATTAACTCAAGTTAGATCCCCAATTTATTTTCTTGGTCACAGGTTCCTCAATAAGAGATTGATTGGTCTCATTTGATGTTCTCTGTTGTGTTTTGCCCCCATAATCCAAGATTACTGAAAAAAAATTAAGCAAAATAAGTATTTTACGTTTCACATATCTTGGAGGCCAGATAAGATGTAAACAAGGGCCACATTTGGCCCACAGATCTTGAGATTGACACATATGGTCTAGATCAGGGATCTGCAACCTTTATGATCAAAAGAGCCATTTCTGCCCCTTTGTTCACTAAATTAAACATTTTCGGAGCCACAACACCTGCTACAACTGGGATTCTCAACTGGTGGCCCACAGACCACTTTAAGTTTGTTAGAGGACAATTTTCTGACCTGTAGTTTTCTGGCCATTGTAAAGCTGAAAATATCTAACGATTTGTTGATATTTTTACATTTTAAGACTAAAAAAGACCAGATTATCATAAAGAAGGAAAAATAATGTGATCTTTCCCAATTAAAAAATAAAATAATGAACTATGCAGGTCTAGGTAAATTATTTTAATTGTGGAAAAATTAAATATCCTACTTCGAATAAATAAAGTTAACTTATGTTTTACTCCTTCTATTAGTTCTAGTATTCACACATTTGCAAAGGAAATGACAGGAAAAACTGCTAAAACTAGCCCTTTTTGTTGTTATAAGAACAAATAAAATTCAGTTTAAAGTTAGTTTTGATCAAAGCTTGGAAGAGCCACTGCTGAGGGACCAAAGAGCCGCAGGTTGCAGACCCCTGGTCTAGATTGTCTAGGTGTGTGTTGAGACGTGTACTTCATGCATTCATCATGCTGTTTCTACTTACCGGTAATCAAAAGGAGATTTAGACATTGTACTCTGTTCTATATACTGACTGTGATTGTGAATGATAAACAGTCCCATGTAATCACTCTTACTGTGACCGGTCAGTGAGGAACTGAAATAACTGGTTGTTTTTGATATCCTGGAGGGTTGATTGATATGGTATTCATATGATAGAGTTCTATCTGTCTTCAGCAGAGTTCCTGACTCAGATCCACTCCTTCGTGCCTGCAGTGTTCCCATGGATGATGGCTCAGACATGCAGGGGGAGGGGCTGAGGGCATAGACAGGAAGAATAGTCTATAAAACTAACTTGTCCGGTTCAGGTAGTTATAGCAGGTTTGTTTTGCGAATCTCCTTTTTTCCCATGACAGTGTGCGTGAGAAAGTGAATGGTTGTTTGTCTCATTTGTCTTTATGTGCCCCTTTGATGAACTGGATACCTCTCCATGGTGTCCCATGCCTCTTGCACAGTGATGGCTGGATATGGGCACCAGTGACCCCTGTGACCTTAAATGGAAAAAGCAAGTAAATATAATGAATAGATGGATGGTTTTTATGTGTCCAGATGATTTGATGAAGCAATATGTTGTTCCAGGAGTCATAAGGTTAAACAAGACATGCAGTCAAGCAACATGTGTAACTGACACCAACTCTGCATAGTTTCTTAATTTGTGACAGCATCACACCAGCCTGTGGTACCAACCTATAGGTAGGTTTCTCATTAACTCCATCTCCATCTCATTTTTGAGTTCAGAGCAGTGTCACAGACACACAAAATCCAGGCTATAAAGCACATATAATCACTGTCTACATGGAAATACATGTATATGAGTTTATCTAGCTAGATTAATGCGTCAGAGGTGTTCCTATAGAGCCACGTTTCAAATAAAGCAAAAATACAACAGTGTCTTACTTCCTGCTGCATAAAATCAGCATTTCATAATTCAGTGTATTCACCAATGGATGGACAATGTAAAGAAATTGTATAGTCATTCTCTGTGGGTTATCTTTAAGTCATGCCCATCTACAGGCTCTGTTTCCTTGTTTCTGCCTCTTAGAACGCTGCATTTAGTTTGTCCTTGAGTCAGCAGCATCCTCACAAGTTCGCTTCACAGCTTTTTCTCCATAATGGAAAATCTATATTCCTCCTGCTACAAGGTTTATCGTGTTTTTCATTGAAGTTTGCTTCACAATTTAGTGGAGTGATTTTGTGGCTTCAGTTCTAAATTTGAAAGTAGAAAGAATGTTGAAGGACTGTATTGTGTTCTGGACTAAAACAAATTTGGTCTATTTAGCAACCTTCATATGAGGGACAAGAACCTGCCCCATGTCTTGTGAGACCTGAGTGACCCTGAACAGAATAAAATAGATATAGAAAATTAATGAACAGCTGCTACTGTTTTGTTGTAACTTGGTGGTTCTAATGCAAATGGACTTCACTCAAAGTGTTATCCTAAGTTTTAAAGAAAGTCTGATTTCAATTTTGGTATATGAAAAAAAAAATCACAACACATTTTTAAGCTACATTACTAAGTCAAAAAAAGCTAAGGCTGGTCCTCTGGACATTCAAAAAACAAAACAGAACTGGTCCAGAGGACCAGACTTAGCTTTTTTAGATTTTTCTACCTGGATTATTGAGCATGCATCAGGGTAAATTACTAAGTCATTAACAAAACAATATTTGATATTTGATAATTTATTGTTGTACAAAATAAGAAACTCTTGATTTATTTCACTTTATGCATTTTCCAATTGTATTATTTATTTATTTATTTATTTGTATTTGAGATCTTTTCAACATTGAATTACCAAATGCAGAAAATTTCAATAGGGATTTCAAATCTTACACGGACTTGGCCCTCATGCACGAAAATGTTCGTATTTTTATCCTAAATTTCTCCTACTTTTGTTCGTACGAAGCGTTCGTACGAACATGCCACGTCAGATCCAACAAAGTCTTCTATCATGAGGAAACGTGTGTAAATGCAGTGCGTATATTTAATGAATCCCACCTGTCCTAAACAGCTGCGCGTGCACGCGTGAAGGTTATTTACATAATTCCCACCCCTCAAAACACCATATAAGGCCACAGCTTCCTGCTGTCAGACAGCAGGAAGTGTCCATTCATTCAAACTCATGAAGTAAAAGGAGGAACTTCACGCATTCGGAGATCTGCTCTCAGTCGCGCTGTGGCTACCCCCCCCGCAGGTGTCGGATGGTCAAATATTTTTAATGTTAGTGTAAACAACTGTGTAGTTTCACTTATTCAGAAGAGCCGTGGCGCACCGCTGCCCCCCACCCCCCCGCAAGTGTCGGATGTGTTTTTCAACAGAAGCATTTTAAAATGTCTCGAAACTACAGTTAACATCATATTAATATTGTAGTGCATATGTTTTGTCTCCCGTGGGTCGTACAGTATCAGAAATCAAGAATAAATGGTTTGATCTGAAAATGGCTTCAAACAAACATCTCGCCGCAGCACGGACAGGAGGTGGTCAGGAGGTGGTCAAGGATTGACCACCTCCTGTCATGTTGGCACGCGTCTTGCTGCGCAAGGAGGTGGTCAAGACGCGTGCCAACATGACAGGAGGTGGTCAAGGATTGACCACCTCCTGTCATGTTGGCACGCGTCTTGCTGCGCAAGGAGGTGGTCAAGACGCGTGCCAACATGACAGGAGGTGGTCAGGAGATGGATGGACAATAAATGCCACGCTGCAAGATGCGTGCCAACATGTTTTGCAGCACAAATGATGCGCGCACCTCCTGCTCATCGCGCACCTCCTGGTCAGGGCGCAACCACATTCTGCAGGTTATATTTCGAATCAGATATAATAATCAATTGCTCCGATGGTGTTTGGCACAAGATCAGTCTTAATTCGTACTTGTTCTGCGGCGGTGTGGGGATTTTATGTACCTGGGTGTTAATATGAGGAGCGGCTTTGATGACCAAGGGGAGCGCACGGCCTGCGCGACACACCAGACAAATTAAACTTAAAATTATAATTCTAATTCAAACAGAATAACCTATTGTCAAGAATAATTATGGTGCGTGATTTTTTTAAACCCAAAATATTTTCTAAATAACGAAATATGAAGTTATTCGTGCAGAAGATCCGTCTGGATGACAGTAGACTGACGCTCCTAAATTATACGACAGGTCCGGACCGCTCGTAAATTTTGTTCGTATCTGAAGAAAATCGTAGGATACGAAAACATTGTTGAATGCCACAAATGATCCTAAATCACTCGTACGCACAGTGTAAGAACAAATCTGTGCGTACGAATGGTTCGTGCATGAGGGCCATTGAGAGTTAAGGTTTTCCATGTTTTGTTGCTTTTATTATTTTTCTTTTGTTTAGTTTGAAAGATTTTTCTCACAAATTTCATACTTAGATCAAATCAACCTTGACTTCTCTAAATGGCTTTAAGAATCTGTTGGATTCCGAACAAGAACTAATGCAGACATGCTCCTGTTTTTAGTTGTCTACATTTGCCATATAATCTATGTTTTTATAGTTTGACATCTTTTTTTAACTTGATTAAAAAACAAATAAATAAAAAAATCTGTATGCCTCTCTATTGTTGTCACTGTAGTCATAATTCTTTGTTGAAAACAGGTCTCACTTGTAACTGAGTCCTCAAGGTTCAATGGGATTAACCTGCCTAAATAAAGGTTGAATGAATTAACTTAAGTTTCTTTTATGAATATACTTGGCATGAGCTGACTTTGGGCTCTTTATAGGAATTCACACACAAACTTGCACAAGTTAATGGATACCAAGTAATTTACAACACAGTTGAGCATGCACAACCAAACAATTTTAAAACATGAAAACACTACCGTAATTTTTGCTGAATAAGTCACACCTTTTTGCATAAATTGGCTGTCACGATCCAGCGTGGTGTGGGAGGGGTGAGTCCAGTGTTGCAGACGGACACTCAGAGACACGAGTAGTAAAAAGTGAAAATGCTTTAATAACAAAAACTCAAAAGCTCAACTGTGGCTTAATACAAAAACTTCAACATAAGGAGTTGTACTCACAAAAACCAAGGAGCTGCAAAGACACGACACACCAGGGAGGAAGATGAATGACCCAACAAAGACATGCACACAAATGCAAACTTATATACACATCATACACACCTGAGACGACACAAACCAGAGAGACAAGAATACATGCAAGGAAGGTGATGGGCAAGGAAGGAGATGACCACCAGAGGGAGCCACACTCTTACATTTGCAAGTATGGCGACTTCTATACCGAAACGACTAATATGCTGGTACATCCCCCCCCCCATATTTATAACTGCATTTTTGGCTGAGATCTGATGATTTAATTCATTCTGACATGGAAAATATCAAACACTACCATTTTCAGACTATTATGGCAAGCCAAGTGTTTCATTAATAGGTAAAAGGGGCTATTAGTGAGACACTAGACTTGCCATACAGAGCCACCTTCATCTCATTCTGAAACTCTTGAGCAAATGTCAAATCAGCTGCATTTCACCGCGCCACACAGGCAAAATGCAGGTGATTTGACCATTAAAAGTCAAAAGTCAAGTCAAAGTCAAAGTCAACTTTATTGTCAGATCTGCAATATGTACTGTACAGGACATACACAGGACCGAAATTGCGTTTCTCTCAGTCCCTCGGTGCAACAGTAAACATCTAAACATTGAAACACTGAAACATATAATAATAGACATAAGCATAAAATAGTAAAACTAACACTGTCCTGAGTTTTTTGCATAGTGGTATAAGAGTATGAAAATTTACACCAACTCTAAAACTAAAACATTAAACATTTAATGAACATAATACTGTCCTGAGTTTTTGCATACTAGTATAAAAAAGAGTATAAAAAGTATAACTAAAATAAACTAAAGGTTTCTAGCATTGACATTTGCAAAGTGGCAAAGCAGCGTATGAGTTAATGTACACAGTATATGTATGAGGTAGTAGTTGATGTTGTTATAGAGGCAAAAAGTGGCATATGCAGTAAGGCACATTGGGCATCCCTAAATAAGACCGTTCAGAGCACACTGTATATGTATCAGCAGTGGTGTAGATATTAGAGTAGTGTAAATGTAAACAGTAGTAATTAAATGTAAGCAGTAGTAATAAAAGTAAACAGTATTAATAAATGTAAACAGAGAATGTAAACAGTATTATGACTATAGGCAGTGATGTAATACAAACATTAGTGCAAGTATGAGAAGTAGTGCAAACTGTATGAGCACATGACCGAGAGTTTAGTGAATAACCCGTTTGATGACACAGAGTCCAGTGTTAAAATCTTTGTGTTGTGTGGTAATGTGTGAGAAAGTTTTAGTGTTAAGGCAGTTCAAATGGGAGGGGGGGCAGAGCAGGCAGAGTGTTTAGCATCCTGACTGCCTGATGAACAGAGCTGTCTCTCAGTCTGCTGGTTCGAGCCTGGAGACTCCTCAGTCTCCTCCCTGATGGCAGCAGTCTGAAGCAGCTGTGTAGTGGGTGTGTGGGATCACCTGCCATGCGGTGGGCTTTCCGAGTGAGGCGTTTGCTGTGTAAGTCCTGCAGTGAGGGCAAGGAGGTGCCCACGATCTTCTCAGCTGCTCTCACAATGCGCTGGAGGCTCTTGCGGCAGGATGCAGTACATGCACCAAACCACACAGTGATGCAGCTGGTCAGGACACTTTCTATGGCACCTCTGTAGAAGGTGCTCATGATGGGGGTTGAAGCTCCAGCCCTTTTCAGCTTGCGGAGAAAGTAGAGACGCTGGTGAGCCTTCTTTGCCAGTGCTGCAGTGTTCCTGCTCCAGGACAGGTCCTTTGAGACGTGCACTCCCAGGAACTTGGTGCTGTCTACTCTCTCCACTGCGGTGCTGTTGATGGTCAGAGGGGCATGTTGGGCATCCCTCTTCCTGAAGTCCACAACAATCTCCTTTGTCTTCTCCACGTTGAGAGTGAGATTGTTGTGTCCGCACCACAAGGCCAGGCGGCTCACCTCGTTCCTGTAGTCCGTCTCATCGTTGTTGCTGATGAGACCCACCACTGTTGTGTCGTCCGCAAACTTGATGAAGTGGTTGGAGCTGTACGATGGTGTGCAGTCGTGTGTTAGCAGGGTGAATAGAAGGGGGCTCAGCACACATCCTTGTGGGGCCCCTGTGTTCAATGTGATGGTGCTAGATGTGTTACTCCCGACCCGCACTGTCTGTGGTCTCCCGGTCAGGAAGTCTAGCAGCCAGTTACACATTGAGGTGTTCAGCCCCAGACTGTCCAGTTTAAGGATGAGCTGTTGGGGGATGATGGTGTTGAATGCCGAGCTGAAGTCGATGAACAGCATTCTAACATAAGAGTCCTTCGTGTCCAGATGTGTGAGAGCTGTGTGGAGGGCAGAGGAGATGGCATCGTCGGTTGAGCGATTAGGTCGGTATGCAAATTGGAAGGGATCCAGGGATCCAAAATGCATTTATTAAGGAAAAGTTCAACTGAGACACACCTTTGCAAACAAATAATTATTTTTAGGTGGTTATCTTGTTAAATTTATCTTTGTAGCACTTTGAGATTTTCATTAATGAAAATGTGTTATAAATTAAATTTGTTATTATTATTATTATTATTATTATAAATTTCAACAAAATGCACAGCGAGTCCTCCCTCTGCTCACTCTAGCTTTGGCAAATCCGATCATTCTCAATCATTTGATACCTGGACTATTGAGAATGAACTTTCTTGTCTTGAACCACTTTATAAATCAACTTTTGAAATGCAGCTGATTTGACCATCAAAGTTCATTTTTTTAAAGATAAGTTAAACTGAGATACACCTTTACTATAATTTAGAGCAAACAAGTGTTTTAAAATGTTAATCTTGTTAAATTGTTAAAGTCCTCCCATGGACACTCCAATTGCTACTATTTGGCAGCCAATCGATTTTCGGCACAACACCGGCCGGCCTACATTTACTGGTGGTCAGAAATGACGCGTAACAAACACGAGGCGTCAGCGGTGATGCAAAATATTTATGCCCCCCCCACACACACACACACTTAATTAAACAAATTTAGACTGATGCAACTTGTATGGCGGCACAATATATACGGTGGTAAGTACGGTACATTTGTTTTTGTTTGAAAACAACCGTCTCTATACACCATTCCATTTAAGGTCAATGGTGTTGTGTGAAACCAAATTGTATTTTTTATTCACTTGAATAAGATCAAAGGGGTTGTATTTCAAAGGTCATTAAAGACGGTGGTAGCACATGAATATATAAAACATGTTGCATTCAAAGGGAAAGTGCAGCCACTTTGGGCAGACTTGCTGATTAAATTTTCATGACGTTTGTGCAGATACCTCTAGTAATTTTATTCCAGATGGCTGAGATGCAGGTTTAATGAAGTTTTTTTTTCTTCTATTTTTTCCTTTGGTGTAATTTGTAACAGCCTCTCGACACACTTTACAACATCACCTGGGAAAAGGAGTCCCAGTGCAGGAACAGCAGCTCGCCTCATGCTCAGAAGTCTCTGACATGTAAATAAAGCAGCTGTAATTGCACGTCATTGAGATTCATTTTGTAGCTTCCATCTACAACATTTAATGTCAGGACAGAATGCTTTTTGTTTCTTTTTTTCCTGGCAGTGCCATTCTGCCTCAAATGACTTTGATGGACATTTGTGTTGGGGTAAAGTTCAGACATCATGTGTCAGTCGGTCATTCTCGTCCAGTTGTGTCACCAGATGCTGTCAGTTTATTGAACATAACGTGTCATTATCAGCATTGACTGACATGAGATTACTAATAAAACCAATTAGACATAAATAAAACAATATTGCAAATCCAGAATGCAGCAATCAGCTTAAATATGTGACAACAGCATGACGTGGTATTCTTTAAAAAAAAAAAAAAAAACTTTTAACGGTGAGATTGGTGGGATTTTTAGTTTAGCAGTAACTGTTCCAAGATATTGATGGGAGAGGGTGAAGATTTTGTTGTAGCAATATAGCATATAACAAACATAATTTGTTGTATGTGAGCACAAAATACAATGATCAATTAATTCCCAGTTACAATTACTGCTTTTTAAATAAAAAAAATCAAATCAAATTTCTCTAATTTGACCTTTAATACAGGTTGTCTAAACTGCAATCTGCAAGCAGTCAAGGAGACTTCTGCTTTGCAGATGTATGGCTTGTGAAGAAGCAAGAAAACAGCAAGATGCTGGCTGATGTGAAGGAATAGATAGTTGATGCCTAAATTAGTCTAAATGTATTCCTGGCATGAGCAGCACACAAGCAGCTCTGTGAAACCCATCTACACCACAAGTGTGGCAACAATGTAAAGATTTGATAATTCAAGCTGAGAAAGCCCCAACAGTTTAAAAACCCAATCATGTTCAGTCAGGTCATATGGAGACTTTCTTTTTTTGTGCTGAGATGTTTGGACCTTCATCCAAAGGACTTCTTCAATCTGAGAAGTCACCAAATGAAACTGATTCCCACAAACAACATACTCCATAGTGGAAAAAATATACATATACAGGTAGTCCTCGGGTTACAACTGTCTCGAGTTACGATGTTTCGCGGTTACGACGCATCTCCAATTAAAAAAAAAGTATATATATATATATATATATATATATAT
>JBBPBX010007834.1:14607-64176 GCA_038048925.1 Garcialebias charrua | reverse complement strand
ACCACACGTTTGTCTCTGTCGTGTATCTGGTACAGACCCGCACTTATGCAGTGAGCTGAGAAGCCCACTTCCAAGTAAAACTCTTTGTTGTAGTCTGGGTAGACTAAACAAGGGGCTGACTTGATCCTGTTTATTGTCTCTCCAGCATCTTCGTCTCATCGTGATCTCACATATGCAGATTGCAATCGTTTTTTAAATTATTTCATTGATAAAATTACCAGCATCAGGGCAAATATTTGTCCCTCACCTGCCCTTCCTCTGGTTCCTTTATCGCTGACCCCTGACAAGTGGTCTTTTTTTACCCCTGTTTCCACTAAGGACATCTCAGATCTTTTGGGTCATATGACACTGTCATCGAGCCCCCATGATGTCCTCCCTACGTCTCTTTTTAAAGACATTTTTAGCTGTATTGGCCCCAGTGTCGTACAAATGATAAATTCCTCTCTTCATTCTGGCACTGTCCCACACCACTTTAAAACTGCTGTCGTCTGTCCTTTACTCAAAAAGCCAAACTTGGATTCATCGTTGCCTGAAAACTACAGACCTATCTCCAAACTTCCCCTTCTGTCAAAGATCCTTGAGAAGGTTGTAGCACAACAGCTAAACTGCTTTTTGGAGACTGATGACTTTATGGATTCTTTTCAGTCTGGTTTTCGCAAACTTCACTCCACAGAAACTGCATTATTAAAAGTTTCTAATGATGTGTTGATGGCAGCTGATTCTGGAAACTACACTGTGTTGGTTTTATTGGACTTGTCTTCAGCCTTTGACACAGTGGATCACACTGTTCTGATCAACAGAATGAGAGAGTTTTTTGGTATTTCAGGCACTGTTTTGAATTGGTTTATTTCTTATTTATCCGAAAGGTCTTTTACTGTTTTTATGAACAATGTTCACTCTGATGTTGCGCGGCTGTCTTGTGGGGTACCCCAAGGTTCAGTTTTGGGCCCGATCCTCTTTTTATTGTATTTACGCCCTTTAGGTTTTATTTTGAAACGTTACAGTAATGTATCTTATCACTTGTATGCTGACGACATCCAGCTGTACTGTTCTTTTCGAACTTCTGAGTTCCATAAATTGACTGAACTCAGAAACTGTCTGTTGGATATCAAATCATGGCTGAACGACAATTATCTGCAGTTAAATGCAAATAAAACCGAGACTCTTATCATTGCCCCTGATGATAAAATCCAAATTATCCAACAGCATCTTACGTTTTTAAATCTTTCAGTAAATAAGAACATCAGAAATTTGGGTGTCGTCTTTGATAGTTCTTTATCTTTGGACAGTCATTGTAAATTGTTAGTTCGAAATTGTTTTTATCATCTACGAAACATTTCAAAATTACGATGTATTGTATCACAGAAGGAACTGGAGATGATTGTTCATGCTTTTATTTCGTCTCGGTTAGATTACTGTAACAGTCTTTTAATGGGTCTGAACAAATCTTCTTTAGCTCGCCTTCAGTCTGTGCAAAATGCTGCAGCAAGGCTGCTAACTAGAACCAATAGAAGAGCTCATATCACTCCTGTTCTGGCCTCCCTGCATTGGCTCCCCGTGCATTTCAGGAGTCATTTTAAAATTTTGGTTTTAACTTTCAGGGCATTGCATGGTCAGGCTCCCAAATATTTATCGGACCTTTTGAAGCCTCTCCGTCCCACCAGGACTTTGAGATCTTCAAATCAAATGCTACTGATGGTACCAAGAACGTATTTTAAAACACGTGGAGACAGAGCATTCCAAGTGGTGGCCCCGAGGCTTTGGAACGCTCTCCCTCTGTCACTGCGCAGCTCAGACTCTATCGACTCTTTTAAAAAAGATCTTAAAACGTATTTATTCAGACTGGCTTTTAATTAAATTTTATGTATTTTTTCTCTTTTTATTTTTGCTTGTGAAGCACTTTGTGATGTCATTGTCTGTGAAAGGTGCTATATAAATAAAGTTTACTTACTTACTTACTTACTTACTATAAGAGCGTCCATTGCCTGTTGCTGTTTGTCAGTCCAAACAAATGGTACGTCTTTCTTTAGGAGTTCAGTCAGTGGTTTCGCAAGTCCGCATAGTTCTCGATGAATTGGTTCGAGTAGTTACACACGCCCAGAAAACTTTGTAGTTCTTTGAGATTGGTGGGGACTTTGAGATTGTCGAGGCCTTGGGTGCGAGTCAGCTGTGGTTGTACTCCGTCAGGACCTACAAGTAGGCCAACGTAGTCCACTTTGGTTCTGCACCATTGGCATTTTGACAGTGATATTTTAGCACCAGCAGTTGTCAGCTGATTCAGAACGTGGTCGATCTCAGCCAAATGTGAGTCCAGTGTTGGCTGTCTCAAAAGGACATCGTCCACGTAGATCAGTGTCCCACGCTCGTGGGCGTCTGGACATGCTTTGTTCAAGAAAATGTTGAACTCTGCAGGTGAGTTAGCGTAGCCAAAGGGACACCTGTTAAAGGTGTACTGACGGCCACCAAAAGTGAAAGCTAGTTTGTACTGGTCCTCGGCGCGCACAGGGATGGTCCAAAAACCAGAGGCGACGTCGAGAGTCGAGAAGTACTTACCATTGGTGACCTTGGGCAGTTCCTGTTGGAGTTGCGTCATAGGCCATCTGGATAAGGGAACTTGTTTGTTTAGCTTTCTGTAGTCTATAGTGAGTCTCCACTTACCATTAGGTTTTAACACCGGCCATAAAGGCGCAGAGTAAGTGCTGTTACAGTATCGGATGATACCTTTTTCTAACAGGTCATTAATGATTTCTCTGACAGGTTGATGTGCTGCCAGAGGAATCTTGTACTGTCTGACAAATGCAGGGGGAGCATTAGGCGGGGTTGGGATGCTCACTGTGTGGAGCGTGGTCAACCCACAATCCATCGAGTCAGTTGAGAATGATTTCTCATATTTTAGAAGAACTTTGCGAAGTTTGTCCCTTTCTTCATCAGTTTTCAGGGCGTCGGCTTGGGCGACCACCTGGTCAATCTGTGAAGCAACTGAGAGGGGTTCTTGTTCTTTGGGGAGCTCCAGTGAGTCCCCTTCAGTGTCGTAAAACCTGTCAACAGGTAGTGCACTGTAAGTTTGGGGGCATAGACTGTCTCCTTTGTTGAAACCGAACCTGCGGACAGTGTCCTGGTCGGACTCAGTGGGGGAGAAAAGAGCTATGGCCTGTGTTGGTTTCGTGAACAAGACTTGCCCCGTGTGTTGATATGGGATCAAGTTCTCTGGGAGTCCTCCCAGAAATGGAATGCTTAGCTCAAAATCATGAAAATCAGTGGAGATCAACCATCCTAGCTGTGTGTTTTTTGGGATCAGTACCTCTTCTGTGCTTGTGTTGCACACAGCAACAGTCGTGGTTCTGCAGTCGAGGGTCACTTGGAATGTGGCCTCCATGGACAGTCCTAAGTTGAAAAACATAGGAGATGGTTGAAAGTATGCCAGTTTTGTGCTAATAGCTTGTCCTTTCATGATGTGACACATCACCGGCTTGTTCATAACCTGAGGTGGTACCGCAGTGTTATGGCTGTTAGCAATCTGACAGACCTCTGGAATGGTCTGTCCAGCCTTAAGGTTCTCTGTTGTTAGCACAGGAGAGTCCTTTGTGGCTGTGTTTAGTGACCACAGTACATTGTTGTTGATGTCCACTCGGACACCTAACCTTACCAAAATGTCGGAGCCTATGTAGGTTGCATGTGGTAAGTTCGGGACCACGAGGAACGGGTGATCCAGTTCTCGTTGGTTCCAGATCAGTTTCAGGTCAATGATCCCTTTTGCGGTCATTACCTGTTTATCGTTGGGGTCCAACGAAAAGCGGAAAGCCTTTTTGTTCATTTCTAGACCCAACTGTTTTTTAACCAAGGTTCCATAGAAAGCTTGGCTGATCGCTGATTTCTCCGTCCAAGGAGACAAAACAGCATCATCGGTGTGGGATCCTTGGATCTCAACACCTTTGACTACCTGCGGTAGGTAGTGTTCAGTGAGTGCTGACTGTTTCAGCTCGCAGAGGAGGCTCTCTTGTTGGGCCTTTTCTGCCTCACCTGTTGCTGAAGGTTCACTTACCGGGATTGTGCTCTCGTTGGAGGACCCCTTTGTGCCTTCCGCGGTACCTGCTGTTAAACAGTCAGTGTCACCATGTGT
Organism: Garcialebias charrua; assembly: GCA_038048925.1. Classification (NCBI taxonomy): domain Eukaryota; kingdom Metazoa; phylum Chordata; class Actinopteri; order Cyprinodontiformes; family Rivulidae; genus Garcialebias; species Garcialebias charrua. The sequence continues at coordinate 60,056 of JBBPBX010007834.1, read as the reverse complement.
AGGCATATCGATCGGCAGTGGTTGGCTCACTCTGGTCCACATTGTTTGATCGCCATAATCTATAATCGCGTCAAAGCGGTTTATAAAGTCTTGGCCAACCAAAAATGGGAATGAGTCAACGGTGGACACGTGTACCGGGTGGTATAGCGTCATTTCACCAATCTGCATATGAACCATGGCTATAGCTGTAAGGGTTGTACTCGTCTCTGAGAGTCCCTGTAGTACTACAGCACATTCTTTGAGGGGTATTTCCCTGTCAACCCCGCTAGCGGCTATCCTTAGCTCCTTCAACAGTGTGGGAGACATAATGGTTATGTCAGCCCCACCATCCAGGAGGGCCTCTTCTGTGAGGACCCCTTCTAAAGTGATTGACAGGTAAGCCTTCTTAGCGGGCCCCTTCCTGATAATGTTACACAGGAACCTATCAGGTTTTTTCCGACGTGTGTTACGTCTACCATTGTCTGTGTGAATTTCATTCACCTGTACTGGTAGTGCAGTCACACATGGGTCTGAGTGATCGGTCTGTGACGAGTCATTGTCTTTGGTGAGTGCGCTTTCCCCCCCTTTTTCTGATGAGGGGCTCTCGGACTCTGTAACAATGATGTCATGGTTACAGTCAACATCTTGTTGACTGTCTATACCCTGATTGTCAGCATCCTGACCATCAGTATCTTGGTGACTGTCAGCAATCGTGGCATTGCTGTTATTTGTGTGTTCTGAGTCACTATCAATGATAGTGCTACACATCACACCAGGTTTGTTTTCCTTGTTTGTTTTTTTCAAACTTTCTAACAACCGACGTATGTTCTCCATCTCTTCTGAAGACAGAGGTTTAGGGCCTTTTTTCTGGAACTTCTGTGGGTTTTTCCTCGCCCCAGACTGTTCAGTTTGAGGTGCAGGATCTGGCGCATTGCTCGGGGGTCCTCTCTGGGACCACCCTCTTTCATATGAGTCTCCTTGGGACCCATATTTCTTTTTCTTTTGGAAAGCCCTCCTTTTTTGATGGGGCTCTTCCTCTTGATGCGGCCTGTACCACTTAGGGTCTCTGGACCCCTTTTGGTCTTTGTTCCAGCGGACACCTTCATTTTGCGGTCTGTCAGGTTGGAAATTTTGCTTATTCTCGGCTTCCTTAAAAGAGTGAGCTGGCGCTCTTGCTCCTTCAAGGTCTAGCGTTTGGTATTTGACCTTTTCACCAGGACACACTTCAAAGGGTGTTTTGTTTGGTGTGCGACCTGTAAAAACATCTATCGCGCACTCTCTTATGTCTTCGATGGACCTCCGTTTATAGTTTGCGCTGACATGTACTTTCTCTCTTATGTCAGGGCAGAGGTTTTGGCTGAAAATATACTTAAACCCTACCTCCTCCTCCATTTCAGGTTCGCATCTGTCCCCGAAATAGGCACGGAATATTCGGTCATAATATGACCTTGGGTGTTCATTCCTACCTTGCTTGATGTTAGCTGCTGTTATGATGCCATCGGGCCCCGTGCAAGGAGAAAACTCCTTTATCAGCGCAGCACAGAGAAGACTGTAGTCTTTCATCACTGCTTCTCGTTGACGCTTCATAAAAGCATGCACCGTCCTGTCCGATGTTAACCTTAACAGACAGATTCTATCATCATCTGTAGCTTCTGGGAAGCGTTGAAGCTGGAAATCAAGGTCCTCGAGATAGATCTTGGTTTCGTGTGAGCCCATTGGGCCAGGGGCGAAGGTTTGAATGCTTTTCGCCATATTCCGTAGTTCAGCCATTGATAGAGGTATTTGTGGGTTATTATCAGATCCACCCACCGGCTCATCCGGTGGGATTGTCGGTTTTAGAGGCCCTAAGGGACGGCGCGGTGGTGTTGGAGGGAGTAGTGCATCTGGCATGGGCGGGGGCGGTGGAGGAGGGAGTAGGTCATCAGGTATGGGAGGAGGCAGCGGAGGCGGTGAGTTCTCAAGGTGTTTACTCATGAGACCCAAACATTTTCTCTCTTCTTCAAAGAGTTTGTTCATTGCTGATGCACGCTCTATTTTACAACTATTCAGTTGGACTTTTAACCCATCATTTTCACGTTGTAACATCATGTGCTGTTCTTGTGATTTTCTATAATCTTCTTGCAGCCTTGTGTACCGTAGTGATAATGATTCCAGGGTGTCCGTGCATTTTTCCAGCGCGTCTCGTGCCTCCCCACAATCCGCCTGAAGCGACTTGTATTGATGGTAATACGTATCCTTCTCCACCACACATTTTTCCAAATCATCTTGTGATTGGTCAAAATCCCTTTTTAACACTCTGCATTCTTCGTAGAGACTACGCGTTTGTTCAGCGCTGCCAATACTCGACTGTGTTAAACTCTTTACCTCCTGCTGTAAAGTGGCAACCTCCCTTTGTGCTGTTAAACATGATGTAGAGACAGCCCGGCGTACAGCAGTTTCAAAGTCTAGCTTGGCCTTTAACAGAAGGCTTAATTTAGCCAAACGTTTATCTCTGTCTGCTTTCTTTTCAGCCGTTGTGGTTCCAGCTGTTACAGTTTTTAATGCACTGTCCACATCTGCTTCCTCCATCAACTGTGTCTCTTCATGGTAGTTTGTGATGGGCCCTGTGAGTGAAAATAAGGCACATTCGATCCAATCTGCTTTGGTCGGGTCGTGGCCTTGAGGTGGCACAGGCTGCCCTGTATCAGTGGTGTTAGGGGTCTCACCCTCTGTGCCTGCCATCTTTTATCTGAAATTTCTCCTCCTAAATCTTTCCCTCTCTATCTAAGCTGGAAACTATTTTAAGCTGAAATGCCCACAGACTAAATATGTTAACATCCAATATTTATGTCTGTTGTGTTAAATTTAAGGTCCCCCATGACCTCAGGGGGGTGATGTTAGGTCATGCCCAAGACAAAGACAAAGATTTCAATAACCCCACAAACGACAAAGATCTCGCAAACTCACAGACTTCATGGGAAATTAAGGTCGTCCAAGCACACAATAGTAAAACTAAACAGTTTAAACTATATTAGTTGCTAAAAGAAACCATTCCAACTAGAACTTAGAAACGCTAAGTCTAAAAACCCACAATAAAAAACTAACCTTAACAACCGTTTAAATCTGCGGGATTTAATTGACATCGGTTATAAAGCTAAGACCTGTTTTTCTTGTGTGATACATCTTGGAATCTGACGACCAGAGTGAGTTGAAGCAGTGAAACGTTGTTTTCTAGTTGCTTAATTGCTACTTTTGTTGTTATTGAAGCTTGATATTGTTTTCTGAACACTCCCAGCCAAAAGAGGTTTTTATTAATGATAAGTTAAAGACTTAAATGGATTTAACTATGCCAACATGCAGTTTTCATTTTGTTAAGCCTCAGTGAGATGTAGTGGACCTACCCAGGGTCAAATTAAGGTTTTTGAACTGTCCAGTGATGACCTTTACTGACCTCTCAGTAAAGCAAGACATTTACTACAAAATCATTCATTTAGCTATAATCTGATAAATATAGTCACCAAAAGAGACTATTTCTATCTTTGATTTTAGGCTGATGTGATCAAAAGAATAACTTTTGTCATTTTCATGATGTGTGCTTTTAAGCTGTGTTATTCTGTGAGAGTTAAACTGTGTTTCACTGCTGTGTTAAAGGGAAATCTCGGGTCACAGAGACCCGACTGTTTTGTTTAGAAATAAGAAGACAGTTTAATCATGAACAAGGCTCCAGCTTTCTCTGTCTGTTCCTAAACATTTCCCTCTGCTGCTGGCTGTAACCTTGGAGCCGATAAGGCAAGTTCACTCCTCTCTTTGTTCCTACTTTTTAAGTTCTAACTGTGGGAGGACGTATAGAAGTCTGCTGGAGTAAGCCTCAAACTATGGTCTTCTCCAAAGAACTGATGATCGTCTAGTCACACGCTAAGGACACGTCATTCAGTTAAAAGATTTATAACATGCCTGTTATAAATCTATTTCAAGCCGTGAAAAGCTCTCTTTTATTGACATTCCTTTAAGGAACGTCTTATCTTGGAAACACCACCAGGAGCTGCCGTTACTTTCGGTTCGAGTCAAGGCGCACGTCTGGAGACGCTGAGAATGGTAAACGAACTGACCAAACTGGACCGAGGGAGACTGACCATCTTCACGAGGTAACAAGTCGTCAAATGCTTTGCCAAGGGTACCAACGTGTAGCTTTAATCGGCCGGAGAACTGCCATGTTTCTGGTTAAAACACATCAAGATAACTCCCTGACTCTTAACTTTTCTTCCTCCATAAATTTCTCCTCCTAAATCTTTCCCTCTCTATCTAAGCTGGAAACTATTTTAAGCTGAAATGCCCACAGACTAAATATGTTAACATCCAATATTTATGTCTGTTGTGTTAAATTTAAGTTTGCTGACGTATTAATTTGAAAGAAAGTGAAATCATGTCAATCAAGTGTAATGGTGTTAATTTAGTTGATTTATTTTAAATAAATGATAGTGTCTCTTTGACATATCAAACTAAGTTAACGTCTTTGTCACTTAATGGCTTTGTGTATTTATCCATCATAAAGATCACAGAAATATTGGGTAAACTGAAAAAGAACAGAATCCGTGAATTTACTATTCAATCTGAATAAGTAGATTAATTAAGGATAAAGAGGTCAGTATTAATATTGACCTCCTCATAATTCTTACATCTGGTGGCCCGTACGGGGATCGAACCCGCGACCTTGGCGTTATCAGCACCAACTGACAGTTCAAAAACCTTAATTTGACCCTGGGTAGGTCCACTACATATGGACGCGGTGGACAGAAGAAAAAGCAGTCCCAACCACCTTCAGGATGCTCCACCTGCCAACCAGAAAGCAAACAGGGTCTCAGCTGCACCCAACATTGTCGTGGATGCAGGTCTCAGGAGATTAAGCTCTGGCCGAGACTCTGCATCGTCTTCTGCTTCTTGGTTAAAGTAATCCTGGCTGCAATTACTCTGTGTGGCTGCTGGGTGCTTGAGTCATCACAGTTATCTGAAAAGAACATTTTAAAGGATACACAGTATTGTTAAATTCATTGCAATTGGTTTGGTTTGCATTAAGAAATATTTTCTCATTAATCTTATTAGCTGTGCTGTGTCCAGTTTTGATTAGCTGACACATAGCTTGAACAAATACTTTATACACGTCCCAACAAATATATATTGTACAAGCTTATACGTATAATGTTTCTAAACACGGATATTTGAAAACCAAATAAAAGATTTTACTACTGTTTGGTGCTAATTTATAGTAAATTCAAAAAACAACGCGTGTTTAGTTCTGGGTTGCATAACAAAAATAAGCCAAAGCGTCAAACAAAACGAGGGTAGGAGAAATCAATATTTTATAATAAAATTTATTATGAAACGTTACTTTTGTAATGTGCCAAGTAATAAGATGTGGCAAATTAAAGTGACAAACGACAAAAACACAGCTGTACACTGCATGCCATGCAGCTCAACACAGGTTTTTAATGTGTTCTGTGTTCAGAAGCATACGCTAAGGAGCCAAGATGGTGTAGTGGTTAGGGCGTTTGACTTGGGACCCGAAGGACGCGGGTTCGCGTCCCGGCCACTACACATCTTGGGGTGTCTATGAGTGCACACCTATTTCTCCAGCTCCCCGAGCGCCTTCTATGGCTGCTCACTGCACCGCCTGGTAGGTGGTTGGGTTAAATGCAGAGACGAATTTCGTCTGTGTATGGGAAACATACGCAGATGACAAGCTTAGACAATTATTATTATTATTATTAAGCTGTGTGTGTGTGATTAAATACACGCAACAACATTTTACAACTGTTATTTTAGTACAAGTTTAGGCATTTACTTACTGAAGACGCGACTATCCGCCTTTTTGAAATCTAAACTTGGGGAGGGGTGGGAGTTTACCACTAGAGGGGGCGTGAACACAGGACAACCCCCAACCTCCTCCCCTGCTTGACTCTCGACACGCCCATTTTGAGGGAAATTTTGAATCTGGTCTGGGGGAGGAGTTACCGTCTCAACCTGTGTTGAGTTTCACTTTAACAGCCTGTAGCTGTGCAGTTTGTGCGTTGTGGTTGTCCTTGCCATCAAGCTCCGGTTCTCCCTAGGTAGTTCAGATTTCTTGATCAACAGTTCCCGGTTGCAATGCAAAGCCCCCTTTGGTGGCTGCCGGGTTCCGGCAGGGGTTCGGCTGTGGTTGTGTGTGTGTGGTTGTTGGTGCTGTGCAGTGGTCGGGGGCGTGGCTTTGCTTTGACGGAGCGCTGGCTGGTTCGCTTGGTGTATTTGTGTTGGTGGTGGTGGGGGTGCTATGTGTGTGTGTGTGTGTGGTGGGGTGCATAGGTGGCATGCCGGGGCTTCTCCGGGCCTGTGGTGTGGGGCTCGTGGGGTGCCTGTTCCTTGGTGTGCTGGGCTGGCTTCCCCCGGCTGCTGCTCGCTGCTGCTCTGGCTCCTGGCCTGGGGCTGGCTTGCGGTCGTGTCGGGTGGGTGGGACGCATGGACGGCCTGACAGAGGCTCTGTCGGGCTGTCTGTGTTTGCCTGTTTATGTCTCGGGTTGGGTTTTGGGTGGTCCCCTCTCTTGGATCAATTTGGGCCCCCCATTTAAGGTGGGTCTACTTCCCCCTATCGCGCTCCCCTCCGGTGGCGGGCTCCCCTGCCGCCGGTGCATTGATGGCTCTTGGCATCTGGGCTGGGTGACTGGATGTGAGCCGCCCCACCATGGTGGCTGCCTGCTGGGGCCTGGGTGCCCTGGCTCTGTCTGGCCCCTGTTGGGGGGTGGTATGACCTCGGGACTTGGGGCACGGTGTCCATAGCCGGATCTACTCTGGAGGGGCGGATTGCCTACAGGGCCTGTGGGCTCGTCGTTGCAGCCTCTTGGGGTCTCTGCATTGTGGTTGCTGGTGCAATTGTCCCTGTTGGGGGACTCCCGGGGCTCCGGGCTTGGGGGCTGCTGTGTGTCTTTGGTTCCGGTCCTCCCTGTGTTACCATGGTGTCCTGTGTGGACGGGTCTGTGCATGGGTCCCCCATCCACTAGTGAACATTCTTATGGAGAAATCTTATAGTGACAAACATTCTCACACAGGTGTTTAGATTCAGGTGTTTATCAGATACACACTCAGTTGGGTTGTGGTGGCCCACTAAATAAATATTGTATTACCATGTACCGTATAAAATCCTTTCTAATAATGTTATAAGTATCATTATACTGTATACAGTATGTTGTTTTGTTGTTGTGGTTTCTTGGTTTTGTCTTTTTTTCTTTCCGCAGGTCTAGAGGCAGACTTCAATTATGTTGATTTGTGTTCTCTTTTATACCGCTCTCTCTCTCTCCTCTACTCCTATCTCCTTATTTCCCTTTTAACCCTTCTCTCATTTTTCCACCTTTGTTTTCTTCATTGTCTTTTCATCCCTGTGTCCGTTACATCTTAAACAAACCCAAAGCAAACTCTAATACAGTTTTATGTATACATCAAGTGGAGCATTAAGGCCAGCCATAATGCTCTGCTTGTGAAAGCAAATCTGTTGGACATCACCTCAACACTCAATAATTCTGAGTGACACAATGCCGAACAGGACAAGGGAAACAAACAAACAAACAAACAAACAAACAAAAAACAAGCAGAAGACAATGGATGGATGGATGGATGGATGATATTTTGTTGTCCTGATTCATGCTCAATAATCCAGGCAGATAAATCGACTAAGGCTGAAGCAGATCTTGGCTGGGTGCTTCTTTGTTGAAACATTTTGTCATTTATCCAAATGATTTTTTTTCCAGTCTGAGAAGCTGCAAACAAACTCCTTCTTATATGCAGCACCTTCTCATAGTGGATCAACCAGTTTGATGGTGCTCAGGTGGTTCCTATAGTCCACCCTCTTCCCCGCTGACTTATTTGAGGTAATCATGTCCAATGTGGTTCAAAATGTCCTGATTCATGTTCAATAATCCAGGCAAGAGAAAAAGAAACTGTCCAGATGACCTTAACTTTGTTAGATTTTTCTACAAAGTACCTGGATCATTAACCAAGAATCAGGACATCTTTGCCATAATGTTTTTGGGGTTTAAAAGCCACTGGGACATCATGTTTGGAAAATAAGAATCTCAATTTCCCCGAAACTGCCGCACCATATTTACCGTATTTTCTGGTGTATAGGTCGCACCTGTGTATAGGTCGCAGTGTCTAATATTTATCAATAAACTGGAAAAATCCGTAAATAGGTCGCACCGGTGTATAGGTCGCACCGGTGTATAGGTCGCACCTAGGTCGCACCTACATTTGTTAGCTGCCATTTTTGTAAGACTGTGTCTCACTTTAATTTTTGTCAATAAATTATTACAAATCAGCTTATTTCAAAATGTAAATACCACCAACATCATTAAAATTAAACTACAGACTCCTAAAAAAATGTTTGTTGGCTGCCTTTTTTGTAAAACTGTGTCTCACTTTGATATTTGTTAATAAATTATTACAAATCAGCTTATTTCAAAATGTAAATACCACCAACATCATTAAAATTAAACTACAGACTCCTAAAAAAATGTTTGTTGGCTGCCTTTTTTGTAAGACTGTGTCTCACTTTAATTTTTGTTAAAGGGGACCACACATGCAAAATGCACTTTTTGATGTTTTTTTACTAAACTTTGGGTATTTACTTCATAAAAAAACAGTCCTTGTGCCAAAAAAATGCACCCAGTGGTTTATTTACTCTAAGTAGATTTATTTGTCTGTGATACAAACGGTCAGGTTCTCACTTCCTGCGGTTTGTTACGTCACAAACCGCAGCCAATCACCTCAAACCTGACCAGCCCCTCACCTAGCAACCCCTGGTTAGGTCCAGCCCCTCACCTAGCAACCCCTAGTTAGGCTCAACCCACTTCTGTATGAAACACATGACGGTTGTTTTTCATGATTTCATCTCATCTTTTGTTTATATGTTCTTAATTTCATGTGTACAGCACTTTGTTGCAGCTGCGGTTTTTTTAAATGGCTTTATAAATAAAGTATAATTGTTATTTTTATGTTTTAGTTCAATTTTTAGTGTATTTGCGATCGCTCACAACGCGCAGCCGGCAAAAATTAAACGAGCAGACCCCCGTCGTAGGGACCGGCGTCAACGGGACCATCTTCTGGCACGATGGAGCGGAGCTTCAAGTGTACAGCCTCGTTGCAGCCTGGCAGAAGCCTCGCAGCAGCGAGGACCTTCTCCTTACGGATTAATTTAAGGGAGACACTTGTTGAACTTTGTGTTGTCTTGACTGGAACAGCGATAACTCCCAAAATCTCCGCGTGAACGAGCGGAGCTGGCGAACACCGGAAGAGGAACAAGCTAACATTAGCATCGGATTCGGGTGGTCTCATGCTAAAAGGAGCAGCAAATTGCGGCGCGCTCAGACGGGTTTCGGTAAGTTATCTTAAGCTAACACTAACAGTAAGTCAAATGAGTAATAAAAAAAGAGCTAATTTTAAAACAACAACACATTATACAGATACTGGCTGTTACAGAGGGCGTAAACAGATCGTTGAAGGGCGTGGACTTCAGAACTTCAATCAGAACCAGTCGTTCAAAACGAAAGTTAAAAATGGCAGAATTAAAAAGGGTATAATTGATTATCTAAGAATTATTTTGTGTATTAAATTGAATGAACACTGTTTTTTAACCCCAAAGAAATACCATAAAAATTTTAAAAACATATATGTGGTCTCCTTTAATAAATGACAAATCAGTTGCAGCTGAAGGTGATCTGCTCAGAGTTGCAGCTGCTGTGGAAACCAGTGCAGGATAGCTGCAGCAATTTTATTATATTTTACTAGATTTTATCACTTGTTTTATTTTATTTATTTTTTAAGCAAGCCTAATCTGCATCCACATGATTTTATCTTTGATCTTAGTCGATATTATTATTGATTTTATTTGATTTTATCACTTGTTTCATTTTGATCTTTGCTTTGTTACACTTTGTAGCACTTTGAGATTTTTATTAATGAAAAGTGCATTATAAATGGAATTCATTATTATTATTATTATTATCTGGAGGTGGAGCTGACTGTGAGCTGAAATATGCAGCATCTGGAGGTGCAGCTGATTGAAATGCACTTTGACAGTTACAGCTACACCCAAATAAATCTGTAAATAAAGCAGAATACTGGTACAGGCCTCTTTAGCGATCATAGCGGCCGAAACTGGTACTGCACTTGCACTGCCCCCTGGTGGCCGAAACTGGTACTGCACCATTTTATGCAACAGGGAAAAAGGGCCATAACTCAGCCAAAAATTGGTCTAAAAATATGGAAAAAAAATCCATAAATAGGTCGCACTGGTGTATAGGTCGCAGGCCTTGAAAAAACCATACAAAGGTGCGACCTATACACCGGAAAATACGCATGACCACTGGTCTGGGTTCCTCCTTTTCACCTAATGGCTGGCTGCAGTCCTGTTTGGGTTTCTTCTCTGCTTTCAGCAAAGCTTGTTTCAGCTGTGGCTGTGTTAAAGCGCTTTATAAATAAAGCTGATGATGATGATGATGATGAAAGCCTTGTTAGGATATCCACATTGCTCCAGGGCCTGTCTTGTGTAATATTTCGCCTTCTCCTTGGCTCCTGAGTTTGTGGGAATGCTGTCCGCTCTGTGCTACAGAGTCCTGATGACTCCTACCTTGTGCTCCAGTGGTTGATGAGAGTCAAACCACATGTACACATTCCTTGTAAGGAAACAAAAAATAGCTACTAGTAAAGTTCAAGTAAGACAGAAAATTAAACATTGATTAGACTGTGACTTTAAATAATATAATTTGCTACTTCATAGAAAACCAGAAACATTACACTAAGACAAACATGAAAAAACACATTAGACAATTTTGCCAGAATATGAAAATTTTCTGAATTTTGGGGATGGGGAAAACACAATGATTTGGCACATTTTTAAGATCCACCTCTGTAAAGTTGAAACATTCCCAGTAATTTTAGTGTATATTATGTGGCTATATCACTGATATTAGCATTATGATAAGTAAAAAAGGTCTAGTAATTTACAAAACAGGCTAATTTCTAAAACTCTTTTTGCGATAGCCTATTTCTAAATATTTTCAATCAAGTTCACTAATCTTTATGAAATAAACTACCTTATTGCCAATAACTTATGGATACATTAAGACTGAAAATGTGTTCTTTACATATAGTCAAAACAGTGATATTAAGTATTTTTCAGTAAATTATTGGGGGTATCATCCTTTTCAAGCCAATTACTGCACTGGTTCTCTGATTTTTGTACAAACAGGATTTAAATACCGGAAAAAATATATTTAAAATAAAATAGGTTGCTTTAAACTTGCATTAAACTCATAAAATAAGCCACTTTTTGACCAGTGTCTGGGGGGGGTCTGGTCCCATATGACTTGGTGGTCGAGTCCCCCTACTGGTTTGAAGAGCACTTTCATTTTGAGGAGTGAGTTTGCAGCTAGTGTTTCTTGCAGTTCTTGTGGGGGATTTTAATGTTTTAGGTATTTCTAGCAGTTTTTTCTTCGCACTTGTTTGCTGTTTGTGTTTTTTCTTCTGTCTATTTTCTGTGATTGCAGATTTTTTTATTTTGCAACTTTTAATTTGTTGCATTAGTTGTTAATTTTTTTTCTTGTTTTGAAATTTGCATCATACATGTGTTTGCAGCACGGCGTGTTTGCGCCTGTAAGCCACCGTATTAGTTAAATTTCAATTCATTTTATTTATATAGTGTCAAGTCACAACAGAAGTCATCTCAGGGCACTGAACAGAAACATTCATATATAAAAAAATAATAATTTAACACTACCACTTATCTGAGGAGCAGACTGCTTTGAATTTAACTCCATTGCAGAACTCTCATCCTGAGCAAGCATGAAGGCGACAGTGGAAAGGAAAAACACCCTCATGAGGAAGAAACCTTTAGCAGAACCAGGCTCAGGACAAGTGGCCATCTGCTTCGACCGGCTGGGTTTGAGAGGAACAGATACACAATGGCAATATCACACAAACTTCATGTACAATATTTCACTTGACTTGAGTGCTGATTTTACTTACATTATTTGCTGCTGTGTTTTAATATGTTTGCCTTATAGCCCATGAAGTCAGGTAGGATCAGTTTAGGTACCACACATAAGATGTGTGTACAGTATGCTAAGAAAAGCATGGTGTACCATTATTAGGTCAATGAATAATGTTGTAGTGCCCCTAAGTGGATTGAAGTGCAATGAACAAATTGTGTTGCTCTTTTATACAGATACTGTACTGTATATCCAGATAGACGCTTGGAATACTAATAGTATACTACAGTATTATTCTATTCTGTAGGCCTCCTTTTTTGTAATTTCATAGAAAAATAAGACTTAAAACTGAAAGACTTTTAGCCAGTTTTTCTGTTTTATAAGGTGTATTTAAATTTAACTTACATTTGGATTCTACATACAACTTCTTGATGTTTATTGCATTCAAAATGAACTTGAACATTAATTTTTGTAAATCACAATTTGAAGACTTTAATTAAGCTCCACCCCTTTTGTGACGTAACCATTGTTTGGGCCGTGACGGTGCTTGTACACGTAGCCTAGTAGGATGTGTCAATGGAAGATGGTGGCGGTGGGTCAGGCTCACTGCCCCAGACATTTGTAAGAATTTATTTGTATCTACACATTTCCAATATCGGGTGAGCATAAATATACAACTGAAATATTAACACATCACTCTGTACATTTAAATATTGTGTCCTTAAACGGGATAAAACTGTTATGGTGTGTTTAGCTTTTAGGCTAGTTAGCAGTTGTGCTAACTAAGCAGTGATGCTAAGGCTAGCTGACCAGGCAATGAACCTGTTAAACTATGCTCATCGAGAGGCAAGCGACGTGTAACTTTCGGTGTGCTCTTGTGACTGTGAAGTTGATACAAAAACGACAATACTTTGCTTATCTCCATGTAAGATTTTGAAACTTACGATAGTGGATGACATGTAACGCAACCCGTTAGCTGTCGAGCAAAGCTCTCTGGACTCAGTCTTTTTAATGTGTCAGACCAAACACGGTCGGAAGAAGTTGCACAATAACTTTCAGATATTAGTGAAAAGTCTCCAGTTTACATAGAACATTTCATGACTTTTTAACAAGTTGTAATGGAGATGCACAGCTGTCGTTAGCTTACCAAGTTGAAACTGCTTCTGATCAATTTATAACCGGTTCGCTAGAAAGATCTCGGATCACATATTGATCCTCCCCGCTTTAGATTCATCAGATTCTCGTAGGTAGGTCCTCTAAATTTGCAAACCACATGTGAAGATTTCAGCTAGAAAATTGCATAAGTCATAAAATCACACATCTTGCATGTCTAAGTTTTGCTATTGTAAAGTTTTGTGATTGCATAACAGCAGGGACACTGTTCTGCTTTGTGGTGAGTGTAGGCATGAACAGATTAAAGATGACATCTTACAAAGGACTGAATAAAAACAATTAAAAACAGGTGCTTTTTATGCCCACTGAAATTAATTTTGTTTGTGTGGTTGACACCAGAGTTACTTAAAAAAGAAAACATGAAAATATTTGCCTGCAATCTATACCTAAAGTCAGCTAATCTTCAGAGTTTGATCATGATCTAGGTTCACATTGTTTTAGTCCTGGGTGAGGGATATGAAATTGGACTACATTATTATTATTATTATTATTTTAAAGATAACAACAACAAAAAATAGTGAACAAGAAAAGTAAAATGCATGAGATTTTAAATCTCTTCTGCCAAAATATTCTAACTAATATATATGCAGCTTTCTGATCAGCAGTAATGACACAGCCATGAAATAAAACACAAAATAAGTGTATAAATATCATAAATATAAAGTTAACTACAGAAAGAGCTGAACTGCATGAGAACTAGAGAAACCTTTATCAGAATATAACACTGTTCATATTGTTTGTTGCTTCCAAGTCCTTTAAAATTTCTCTAAATTATATTACTACTTTTTATATTTAAAATATATACAACTTTTAAGTGCACATAAGGGTTTGGAAATAAATAGAACACAACTTGAGATTACTGATAAATTTGAAGTACAATGGTGAAAAAGATGGTGCAAGTAGTTTTTGGAATAAAACTAAAACAAAAAGAAAGAAATGTTCTTACATTGGGATTTGTTTTGTCACAGAAACGTTGCAGACTGACAAATGTGTTCAAACGATCAAACTTCTGGAGTTTATGCAGGACAAGTCACAGATGTCAGGCAACTTATTTGACTCAAGCCACGTTATGTGAATATAATTGCTTTCAATTAAAATGTATTAATTGTGTCCCTTGAGGTGTAGTAATTTGCAGTAGCAGTCAAAAGTTTAGTCGTATCTAATAATTTGTTTTGAATACAGTAATAAGGTATGTTTAGGCTTTTGGTTTGTACTACCGGTAAATGCAGTGTTATTTTAGAGCTGATGCAAAAGTTGCCACGTTGTGCTTTTTACACAAATAAAGGTGTGGTAAAGTTCATTAAAAGGATACATGTAGCTTTTGTGAACCACTCCCTCTTGCTTTTTCTTTATCCAGCTACATCCGACTTCGGTCTCTTCAGTGACGTTCTTAAGAGTGACCTGGTCTTCGGACCTGTTGGCTCTGTAGATATGCAACCCCCTCCTTGGGCTGGACCTCCAGGATCCACTGGGCCACCTCCTTCTGGACCCAATATGTTCCGCAGGACCAGGCCTCAAAAGCAAGGAATAGCAGCGACTACCACAATGCCTCCACCTACCCAACCCATGACTGATCCTTTTGCTTTTGGCAGAGCTCAGCCCCCTATAGCAGCAGGTGGACTTCCAACAATACCAAACAATAACCCTCCTCAAATGCAAACCCCACCCAGCACCATCTACTCTCAGCTTGGTCCTGGCTTGCCTCCACAACCGTCAACGCTAGAAAATATTCCAGTTGCACCAACTTGTCACCCACCATCCTCTATGCCAGGGGTCACTTTATTTAACCCTCATAGTTCAGCATCTCCTGGTGTTTTCCCAGCACCGAGTTTCACAGGATATGCATCTTCTAATAGTGAACAAGATTATTTTAATTCAAAATATCAGACACCAACCACTTCCACAGAATTGCCACATATCGCACCAACACCTAGTGAGACACCTTTTAATCAGGAATTTCAAGGACAGCCTGCTCTTCATCCTGCACCCTTTCAGCCGCCTGCCCCCACTTCCTCGTCTGCCCAGTGGGTCCCTGATCATGGAAGTCGTCCTCCATCAGTTCAAAACTATTTCCAGCCAACTAGTGATCCTCCATTGCATTCTTTAAATGTTACTCCACAGACTCAGACGTATCCTTCCCACAGCCAGTCACCCCCTACACCTCCAGTTCAACCTGGACATCCACACAACCAAGCCTGCCTTCCCCCTCAAAACCCTGCAACATCTAATATTTCCCCGTGGCATGATCCAAATGGACCCCAGCAACAAACATCACAATTTCAGAGTTACTTTAATCAAAGCTCTGAGCTCCAGGACTTTTGGTTTAACCAACCTCCACAGGACTCAGGCTATCACCAAATGGCAATTGGTCCGAGCCATTCTCAACCTGTTGCAGACCCTGCAGGATATCAACACGTGTCTAACACTGGGCATGGGCCCAACACTGGGCATAGACCAACTACCAGACATGGGCCTACTTCTGATTCTGCCTCAGATCCATGTGCTCAGGAGTCTGGTACACTCTCAATGTTTTTCAAAGACAGTGATGTGGAAAATGAGGAAACACTCTCTGATGAAAAAAACAAGGCGTTAAATGGGGTTTCTGGGTTTTTTCAGCCTCATAGCAATCCACAAACGGACAGTGGCCATGCAGATGCTTCCTTGAATTACCAAGGAGTCTCTGTTCAAGATAATTCACACCTTCCCTATATGAATGAAAGCAGTTCACAGGGAAATCCTCAGAAGCCTCCTGATACTCAGTTAGACCATGTAGAAAATCTGGAGTGCGTCCCAAATCAGGAAGTATTACCTAGTGAGATCTACAACAGTACTGCTGTCACTGCACCACATGAAGTGGACCAGTTTGAAACTGGGCCAAACCTGGAAACTCCAGATTCAGTTCCACGACCAATGAGATCTGCTAGTGTGTCATCCAATTATAGCAATCTGAGCCATGGAAGTGGTACTGGCACTCGTCGACTGAAAGGAGTTGAAGGCACCTTTATTCAGCAGGAAAGCCCACGTCTTGCTGATAATGCTAACCCATCTGCTGCTACTGGGGGCTACTTTGAGCAGATTGATACTTCTCCAGCTGGAGATGCAAGCAGGCAACAGAGTTCCCTGGAACAGACGTGGCATCCAACACCTAGCCCTCCTAAACCAACTGGCATTTTTCAAGCAAGTGCTAACAGCTCCTTTGAACCTGTGCGCTCACATGGAGTAGGGGTACGCCCATCTGAGGTGGATAGGGCTAAAATGGTGGCTGAGGGAGGCACTGACACATCTGGCAACTTGGAGCAGCCACCAGATAATATGGAAAATATTTATAGTCCAGGATGCCCCCCACCTGCAGCTACTGCTGGCGGTGGAATACCTCATGTGACACACCCAGTGGTTCATTCTCGGCCCTCATCTCGCGCTTTTGGGGCCAATCGTCCATGTGAAAGTCCTGCTACTACTTTGTGGGCTCAGAACGATCCTACAAGTTTGGGTGCCAACATCCTTCTTGCTCCTGCTGCCCCAACAGTTCTAGCGCCTTTACGAGAACCCAGTGCTAATGTCATCCAGCCACCAGAAGATGGTCCACTGGACCTGCAGCCTTTACAGAGAATCCAGCCAACTTGTCACCAACACTCGGAGAACTTAGAAAACCCACCAAAGGTGAGTGATTCGGAGCCAAATGACTCTCAAGGCAACCTGGGCTGTACTTCTCTCCTCGTATCTGGCTCATTTCATCAGCCTGTTTTAATTGCCCCACCTGTCTCCAATTATAATATGATTCCCCCCAGTGCCCTGGCTCAATCCACCCTGAGTAGCCATGTGGAAACTACCCTACCTGAGAGATCACTTGCTCAAGGGCAGGGTGCTAGTTGCACACAACCTCCGTTTCTACCTTCGAAAGAAAATCCACTCTTTTCTCCCGGACCCACGACTTTCTGTTCATCAGCTTCTAACCAGGGTCCACTTAATTTGACTCGAGACAAAATGATTGAGGCAATATCAGAAATTGCTGCTCCACCGCAGTCCCAACCAGTTCATCCTCCTCTTTCAAGAAGCCAATCATTGAGTGGAGACAACCATTCTACTGTTCATGTTAATTCACTGTCGTCTTCTCTTGTGGCTGCTTCTGTCTCTAATTATAATCAAGCATCCAATTTTGAACTACTTGATTTTTCTATGCACCAATCACATGTCCATATCCAAGCTTCTGACCAACCTTCTTCTCTACATGAAATGCCTCCACCTAGTAATGGATTTTACCTGCAGGTCACCAAAGATGCTCAGCAGGGGGCAAAAGGGGGAGGAAATGCCTCTTCCCAAATCCCAGCTTCATTATCTATCCCACAGGTACCATTAGCAAGTGCTAGCATGCAGCAAACTCAAAATGAATCTTTTCAGACATCAGATTCTCAGACTGCACAGATGGGACAAAAAGATGCTCATTCTGTTCCTGTGAGTGGAGCACAACCTCCCCCCGGTCAAAGTTCAACTTCAGCACAAGGACCTACTGCAGGGAGTGCTCCTATATCTGCTTACCCTCCTGGGCCACAAGGGTCTGTACCCTCACGGGCTTTCCACCCAGCTTCAGCAGAGCCACCTCGACCACCTTCAACAGCAGGTAGCCATCAAGGTGGCTATGGACCTCCTCCTCCTCCTCCTGAGGCAGGACAGATGTATGGTGGTTATTATGCTAACTATGGAGAATATTCGGATAACAGAGCACCATATCCTCCAGGCCAATACCCACCTCCATCTAGAGATCCCAGAGCACAGCCATATTATCAAGTAGGTGTTCATTTTTTCTATACATTTTTATTTTTGTTACCTTGTGAATACCGTACTCTTTTGTCATTTTGTGGCAATGTTATGCTGTCCACAGTTGTGCTTGGAAAACCATTTATAACAAATTGTTGTGGGTTCTCTTAATATATGAATGTTTATACTCCCCGCTCCCCAGGATGGTTCATACCGGGGCCGAGCAGATCCCTGGTATGGCAGATATGAAGGACAGAACCCAGGTTACCGTGATCCAAACTATCAATACAGAGAACCACAAACAGATCGGCCCAGCTCAAGGACTAGTCAGTACTCTGACAGACCCTCATCAAGGTTAGTAAAACTTTAGTATTCTTACTTTGAGATATTTTGTACTTGATCAATCAATTTTTAGCTTTAGCCATTGGATTTGTGAATTTATGTATAAATATGTACCGTATTTTTTCGGAGTATAGGTCGCACCGGAGTATAGGTCGCATTGTCCAATTATCACCAATAGATTGGGAAAAATCCCTAGATGGGTCGCACCGGAGTATAGGTCGCACCTACGTTTAGCTCTGCTGCAAATGTCTGCCACAGGAGTGCACAGCAAGGCTTTTAAGAAGATTAACACTTAAAAACAATTATTTGTTTGATAAAAATTATAGCAAATATGTGTCTGAGCTGAACTTTTCCTTAATAAATGAACGTAATTGTGAAATGAGCTGGATTTTTTTTTTTTAATTGCCAAAAGTGATAAAAAGCCATATATAGGTTGCACCTGAGTCTAGGCCGCAGGCCATGAAAAAAATGATAAAAAGGTGCGACCTATACTCCGAAAAATACGGTAACATCTTAGTTTGACTACCTGACACACTACAATGAAAATAACCTTTTGGTCAACTAGGAAATTAAGTGTATTTCTGGGGACTTTTTTGACCTTACTGTTTCAACTGCGTAGTGACAAATGTAGCCATTTTTGGACAAACACTTGATAGTAATCTATGCTTAAAGCAAAATATTTCCCTTAGAGACTCAATTATCAGACAGAAGCAATTGTTGCACTATTTAGTGATTTACAGGAAACGGTAGCTTTTTTTTTCTTGGCAATGATTTTACATGCAAGTGTAACAAAAACAGTAACACATAATTTGGTCTTTTGCTGCCAAGTTATGCTGCATTCAAGATACCTCTGAAGTGAGAACTCACATCTTTAATTCATATAATTTTCAACCTACAGCTTATGTAGAGCAAAACATTTGTTTCTATTGTGAGAAACTAAACTCAAATTATTTACAAGGACATTTTATTCATTCATTTATTTAACTTGTATTGTGGTGTCATGCGAAACTGGGTCAGAGTAGGGATGAGGTGCAATGGTTGGCAAAGTGGTTTGCCAGGAACAACCTGTCACTCAATACCAGGAAAATCAAGGAAGTGGTCATGGATTACAGGAAGAGCCAGGCCTGACCTTTGTTGGTTGGTCAACACCACACTGGTGGTTAAGAAGGCCAGCACCGAATCCTCTTCCTGAGAATGCTTAGACTAATGTTACAAAACTGCTGGTCAGTCGCAGAACAAAACAGGAAACTGAAAAAATAAGACAAAATAGTTATTTATTTTTCTATAAAAAGTAGTTATTTTAAAAACCATATTAAACCTGTTCAGAACCTACTGAAAAATGCTGCTTTGAATTTTATGTTAAAAGGACACCTTTTTCTGATACAGCTATGTTTGCATTTATGCTGGAATGATCTGAGCGTATTGCTTTCTGATTTTGTTGTTGAAGAAAATTGTATCCTCTGTGTTACTGGGCCTTAAGTAATTATCGAAATGGAAGAAAACAAAAAACTGACATTTTAAACAAGTACGAGGTATGACTTTAAATATGTTTTGTTTTTGGACTTGAAAAATATCACTTTTTATTTTCCCCAAAGGCAAGGCTATCCTGATGATTACCAACGAGCAAACCAAAGTGCCTACAGTGATTATTATGCAGAATATCCCAAGCACTATGATTATGGAGGTATGAGCTGCAAAACTAAAACCTACAAATATTTTCTTGGATATTTTTAATCTGAATGTTTTGCTTGCGAGTGTTGCTAGATAAGGCGCTGAAATGCTTTATGTATGGTTTTATTAATTGTGAATCATCTTAATTCTCATAATTTTATTTTTAAAGGATACAATTATGGACAGTACGACCCACGATACAGAGGATACTACGATCATTCATATTGGTCATATTACAACGAAGCGTACAAAAACAACTACTATAATCAGCAAACGTATCCTGCCAGGTACGCATTAAACCTGTCCTGAAATCTGACCTTGCCAGATATAAATGCCAGATGTAAATCTTCATCAGCCGTGAGAGTGGTTCTTTTCAGTAAACGCCAGAGAATGAGAGAATTTCTCCAATGAAAAATTTGACATATTTTATATTAAAAAAACACATCATATTTGTGTAAAGAACTGTAGTTGTTTGTACTGTTAACGTGAGTCCTAGTTACGGCTGTTTTATTCACAAATGTGGTCTTACTCGTAGAAAAGAGGGATATGATGACCAGTGGCGGTACTATCCTGGTTATGATACCAGTTTTGATGATGAGAACCAACGTAGAGACCCGTATGGCGATGATTTTGATCGACGCAGTGTACACAGCGAGAGATCTGCACACAGTGTGCACAGCTCCCACAGTCAGCACAGCAGACGGAGCAGCTTCAGCTCACAATCGCAACAGGTAAATTGTCCTAATGTAGTCATCTTAAAAGCCGTGTGATTCTATTGGCATGCTCAGGTAGTGCACAGGGATGCACAGAGAGTCTTTTTGAAAGTATTCCAGTCAATATTACTACTTTTATGGAACTCATTGCCTGCCAGAAACATTGCACATACTTTTTACATCAGCTTTTATGGGTCTGTTGCACACAGATATATAAAGCTAGCTGAAATTACTGTTTTAAATGGTCAATAACTTGAATAACTTCACAACAAAACTTGCTATACTGTATATGTAACTTGTGATTTTCTTGTTTATTTAATTATTTTCATTTTCCAGAGCCAGGTGTACAGGAGCCAACCTGACTTGGTATCAGCAGCTTATGACACCACATCATCCACTCTGGCTGTGGACTACTCTTATGGGCAATATCCAAATCAAACCGATGCCTCACAAAACTACAGCCAGTACCCATATACTTCAGAATACACTTTAGACAGTAACTGGGTTGCTCCTGAGCAACGTAAGTACACAATCACCACTTAACTTTTTGGGGATTATAAATTTCTAAATGCTAACTTTTTTTGGGTACAAGTTCAGGTACCGGTACTTATTTTATGAATGTTATCTTGCCTATAGCTCCCCCTCGTCCTGTGACCCCAGAGAAGTTCACCATACCCCACCGCTGTGCCCGATTTGGACCTGGTGGTCATCTGATTCAAGTCCTGCCCAATCTCCCCTCAGCTGGACAACCTGCTCTTGTCGATATCCACAATATGGAGGTACTTTTTAAAAGATCATTCCGTATTATAGAGAGCTATTCATTGTTTTGTAGAAAGATTTTAAACTAGACACAAAATTGATTTTAGGTACCGTATTTTCTGGAATATAGGTCACACCTGAATATAGGTCGCACCTACGTCAAAATGTGGACC
Organism: Garcialebias charrua; assembly: GCA_038048925.1. NCBI lineage: Eukaryota > Metazoa > Chordata > Actinopteri > Cyprinodontiformes > Rivulidae > Garcialebias > Garcialebias charrua. The sequence goes on along the minus strand of JBBPBX010007834.1, from coordinate 38,504 downwards.
GTGTTTAGCTCTGCTGCAAATGTCTCTTCCACAGGAGCGCACAGCAAGGCTTTTAAGAAGATTAACACTTAAAAACAATTATTTGTTTGATAAAAATTATAGCAAATATGTGTCTGAGCTGAACTTTTCTTTAATAAATGAATAATTTTAGCAGGATAAACACCTAAAAAATATATTTGTTAGCTGACATTATTGTAAGAGTGTGTCTCAGTTTAATTTTTGTTAATAAATGATTACAAATCAGCTTATTTTATAAAAAGCCATAAATAGGTCGCTCCTGAATATAGATCGCAGGGCATGCAAAAATGATAAAAAGCTGCGACCTATATTCCAGAAAATACGGGTACTTGTTTTGTGTGGAACGCCCGTAATACTTTAACTTTGGATGTAATGGTGGTATCTCACTTTTATGTAGCACGTTTATGTTCTGAATATAGAAACTTTTAATGTAGTATTTCATGGTTGTATTTTCAGACTATGCTGCAGGACACCAGAGATCAGGCTGAACTGCGAGTTTTCCCTGGACCCCTTATTAAGTGAGTATATTTTACTATCACACATTTCTTTTTTTTTCTTTTTTTTTTAATACTTTATTTATCAATTTTCACATCACATTATTTACAACATTCGAGTTTTATAAAACTATGTCATTTTAATATACAAAAACCCCCATATAAAACAAAAAGTAAAAATCACACACAAAATAAAACATTTTCAAAACACACACATAATAAAAAATAAAAATAAAAAGTCTCAATTTGATAACAAATGAAGATGCAAAAATCTGTTCACTTTACAGCTAACTAAAGAAATATAGCAGCTGTTTGGTTACGATGGTGTACCCATCCTGAATGTTTCCATGTATTGTAAAAATGGCTGCCATGTCTTGACAAATTTAGCAGTTGAACCTGCCAGTGTACACCTCATCTTCTCTAAATGCAAAAACCTCATAAGCTCTGCAAGCCACTGTTCATGTGTAGGAGGAGCCTCCTGTTTCCACCTCAAAAGTATAAGACGCCTCGCAATCAACGTAGCAAAAGCTACTGCATTTGAATTTTGCTTGGAAAGTAAAGTATTCTGAGTCATGACTCCAAAAATTGCAGTTAGAGCAGAGGGGCAAATTTTAACATTGTATATTTCTGAGAGTGTATTGAATATAGATGTCCAATATGTATGAAGTTTTGAACACTCCCAGAAAGTATGAATAAGGGAACCAACTTCTGACCTGCATCGGTTACACAAAGGATCAGTCCCTGGACAGAACCTAGCTAGCTTTTCTTTAGAGATATGCAATCGATGCAAGATCTTGAACTGAAGGAGTCCATGTCTAGCGCATATAGAAGAGGAGTGTACCCTGTGAAGAATAGATTGCCAGAGCTCATCCGTTAATGTAACTGTAAGATCTCTTTCCCAATGTGATTTAATGATAGAAAGAGAAGGAGATTGTAGATCCAACAGTATAGTGTAGATCTCCTTAATTACCCCCTTTTTATGAATGTTTATACCTATGATTTTATCTAGAGCTGTCTCATCAGGTAATTCAGGAAATGAGGGATATCCATTCTTCACAAAATGTCGCAGTTGCAAATATCGAAAAAAATGTGTACGTGGGATATTAAACCGTTCCATAAGTTGTGTAAACGAAGCAAATGTACCATCAATGAAAAGGTGTTTAACTTGACTTAATCCATTTCTTTCCCAAATTTTAAAGGCAGAGTCGGACATAGAAGGTGGGAACATATGATTAGAGCAGATAGGAGTTTTAAATGACATAAAATGTAGCCCGAATCTTTTCCTGCACTGTATCCAAATTCTCAGGGAGTTATAAAGCAGAGGGTTGCATTTATAGGTACATATTTCTAAAGGGAGAGCGGAGGTCAATAACGCAGGTAAGCTAGTCTTGCCACAATTGGACGACTCAATCTGAAGCCAAGACGGGGTTTCTGTAGGAAAGTCACTAATCCAATATAGCATGTTTCGTATATTTGCTGCCCAGTAATAAGACTGGAAATTTGGCAACGCCAATCCGCCCACAGGCCTAGGTCTCTGCATAAAATCCTGCCGTATTCTGGGGGATTTACTATTCCAAATAAACGCAGAAATATGTTTATTTAGTGTCACAAAATATTTCTTTGGGATATAACATGGGATGCATTGAAATAAATAAAGGAACTTGGGCAATATGTTCATTTTTATAGAATTGACACGGCCTATTAATGATAGTGGCAAATTATTCCACCTTTGAAGGTCTAATTTAGTATTTTCAAAGAGTGGTGTAAAGTTCTTTCTAAAGAGATCCTTATATTTGCGAGTGACCTTGATCCCCAGGTAAGTCACGTAATCTAATTTAACTTTGAAAGGAAAGTTTGTAAATGAAATCTTCCTAGCTTTAGAGTTTATACTAAGTAATTCACTTTTATGCAAATTTAACTTGTAACCCGAAATAGTGCCAAATTGTTCAAATATAGCAAGAGCATGGGGAAGAGAGCACAATGGGTCTGAGAGATACAGCAGAAGGTCATCAGCATATAGGGATATTTTGTGCTCCTGGTCCGCTCTGTAAATACCTTTAATATTATTTTCTGCTCGCAACTTAATTGCCAACGGTTCAATTGCTAACGCAAATAAAAGAGGGGACAAAGGACACCCCTGTCTTGTCCCACGGTGGAGTGGGAAGAAACAAGAATATAATGAATTTGTTCTAACACGTGCCATAGGCGAGGAATAAAGCACCTGAACCCAAGAAATGAATTTAGGGCCAAACCCAAATTTATTTAATATGTAAAACAGATAATCCCACTCCACCCGGTCGAAGGCCTTTTCAGCATCAAGTGATAAAGCGACTTCTGGGGTTGCAGTTGACTCCGTGTGTAATATGTTAAAAAATCTACGTAAGTTGAAAAAGCCATGCCTCCCTTTTACAAATCCTGTTTGATCAGATGAAATAATATGAGGTAAACATCGTTCTAGTCTGAGAGCCAGGATTTTAGACAATATTTTAAGGTCCACATTTAACAACGAAATAGGACGGTATGATGAACACTCGAGTGGATCCTTATTTGGCTTCAATAATAAAGAAATAGTAGCTTGACGAAGCGTTGGGGGAAGACATTGCGAGTTAAATGATTCAATAAACATTTCTCTTAACAACGGAGATAAACTATCTTTAAAGGTCTTGAAAAATTCAGCGGGATAGCCATCTGGTCCTGGTGATTTTGCATTCTGCATTGAGTTAATTGCTAATTTAATTTCTTCTACAGTAATCGGTTCCTCCAGTTGATCCCTAAATGTAGAGTCTAAAGTTGTAATTGTCATCTTTTCAAAAAAATTATCAAACAATCCAGGCCTTTGTGAAGATTCTGATTTATAAAGGCTAGAGTAAAATATTTTAAAACTCTCATTTATTTTTTGTGGATCCGTAGTGACCTGTCCAGATTGGGTTTTAATCTCAGGAATCAAATGTGCAGTTTCGGATCTACGGAGCTGATGTGCCAAAATCTTAGACGTTTTGTCCCCATGCTCATACCACATTCCTCTAGTCCTAAGAATCATACGTTCAGACTGTTCGGTGGAAATTAAATTGAACTCTGTTTGCAAATTTAATCTTTGTTTATACAATTCTGAAGATGGGGTTATAGAATGTTGTTTGTCTAGTTGTGAGATCAGATCTGTCAGTTCAGTTAGACGTTTTAACTTTTGTTTCTTATTATGTGAGCAGTAGGATATAATGTGACCACGTAAAAATGCTTTCAAGCTTTCCCAAACTGTACTAAAAGTTATACCAGGTGAAATGTTCACTTCTAAGAAAAAATCAATTTGTTCAGAAATATATTGTACAAATTCTTTATCTGACAATAAGAGAGGATTGAGTCGCCAAGAATATACAGAACGTTTGTCTGGAAAACTAAGTTCCAAAACAAACGGGCTATGATCAGAGATAACTATACTATCATATCTACACGTCTTAATATTAGGAAGTAATTTTTTATCTACAAAAAAATAATCTATACGTGAATACGTTTGATGAACTGCAGAAAAAAAGGAATATTGTCGGGTATATGGGTTTAAATATCGCCACACATCTACAGCACCGTAATTCCGTAAAAATGACTGTAAAACTATAGAAGATTTTGGGAGTGAAGAGTTTTTGGTCGAGGAACGGTCCAGCACTGAATCCATGACCGTATTCATGTCTCCTCCGATTATTAGTTGGTGAGTATTAATTAGAGGAAGGGAGTGAATCAGGTTATTGAAGAATTTAGGGTCGTCAAAATTAGGGGCGTATACGTTTGCTAAAATAATAGGAGTATTATAAAGTGACCCAGTCACAATAATGTAACGGCCATTGGAGTCAGTCATTACATCCGATACTATAAATGGAGTGTTTTTATGGACTAAAATTGCTGCGCCTCGTGCTTTACCATTAAATTTGGAATGAAATATTTGCCCAACCCAACTTTTTTTAAGCCTTGAATGATCTATATCTTTAAGGTGTGTTTCCTGCAGGAATGCTATATGTACCTTAAGGCGGCAGAGATGAGAAAGTACCTTGTTCCGTTTCACTGGATGATTCAATCCCTTCACATTCCAACTAACAAAATTAACATGGCAACCATTACTTACAGAGGTAGAGGTATCATCAGTGGAAGTCAACATCTACATACATGATGAGAAAGAACGGTCCAAATCACATTGAATAGTCTTGTCATTGGTGTACACCGTAAATTTGTAGTTAGCCAGCATCTGTGTAGATAATAAATGACAAATTGAGCACACACACACACAAAAAAAAGGAAAAAGGAAGAAAAAAAAAAAAAAAATAGTACCCCCCCCCACCCCCTCCCACAATCAGTGTTGTCCCCAACTGACAAACACAACATCCCCAAAGTCTCTCTACTTTCTAAAGGAACCATTCACCTTAATCTCAACCACAGTCCCAAAAAAATAAAAAAATAAATGTCTAAACTTATAAATCACCCATTTACCCATTTATCCCAAAGCGTATTGGAAAAAGTCACAACATCAAACATTATGTATTTCAATTTAAGAGAAAAGACGATAACAAACTCCTAAAACTGCTAAAATAACATGACAAAATAAAATAAGCAGGGTGCGTTTATTTAACATCTACCATACGCTGGCTCGGGCGGCGCTGTTCGTTTAATACACAGTCTACCAACGCCATTATCCACTCAGCTGCCCCAGAAAAATAAACAAACGCACCCTCAGTTCGCACCAGTCCGTAGATGCAGGAAGTATTTCTCAAAGTTTTTCAGTCAAACCAGAAAACTATCAGTTAAATAATAATAATAAAAGCAAAACTACAGGAGATAAGAGACAAAGAACTTCCCATTTAAAAATTAGCTACTTTTAAACATAGAAGTCCCGGGGTGTCACGTGACGTAAACAAACGCACAGTACCGTCTCGTGTCCTCACAGCCTCCTGTACTGATCACTCCAGAGATGAACCAAACTTGGATTCAACAAAAGTTTTCGCTGTCTCAGGAGAATCAAACACTTTTGTTTCGCCGTTGATGGAGATCCGAAACCGGGCAGGATAAAGAAGACCGTAGCGAACTCCATCTTTTCCCTGTAGAAGCTTCTTTACCCCGCTGAAGGCAGCTCGGCGTCTGGACAGGTCGATGCTGAAGTCGGGAAAGATGAGAATCTGCTCCCCTCGAAACTCCAACTTGCCTTTCTGTCTGGCCAGTTGTTGTATCCGCTCCTTCTCCTGGTAGTAATGGATGCGCACGATAAAGGCCCGTGGACGTTGTCCCCTCGAGGGCACCGCTGCTGCGGCTCGATGAGCTCTGTCGAGGAGTGGAGCCTTCTCCAGCCCGCCGGGACCACCCAGTACATCAAATAACAGGTCAGCCATGAATCTGGTGGGGTTTCCCTGCTCCAGTCCTTCAGGAACTCCCAGTATTCGCAAATTGCAGCGTCTTCCTCTGTTTTCCAACTCGTCTGTCTTCTCCAATAACTTTTTATATCGGTTGTTTAGGTCAGCATAGCTGGTTTCGACAACTTCCAAGCGCTTGTCTAAATTCTCCAGGCCTTCTTCACAGTCACCCACTTTCTTTGTGAATTCGTCCACAGCAGCTTGAATGGGTGAAATGGCTTTTGCGATTTCTTCTTTAATTTCACCTCGTAGGTTTTCGTTTTCCTCTTGAATGACTTCTTTCACAATATCGCGGAATGCTAACAGCGTGGCCTGGTCTATTTGCGCTTTGCTAGCAGCCTCCGAGCTGTTAGCTTGCGCTCCTTTAGCAGATGCTTTAGGCGGCATTTTGCTTCAAGACAAGGCAGAAGTTTGTAAAATAACGTCGATTCTCTACTTGCAACTTAAAATATATAAGAATTGGGCCACTTTGGGTGATCTATAAACTTATTTTTTTATAAATGTTGGGACCTCGTGGTTCGCACGTCTACTCCATAACGCGCCCCCTAGCGGTTCCCCTCTATCACACATTTCTAACTATAACTTTAAAAAAATACCAGCTGAAAAGATTGGTTATTACTATTAAATCATATAATGTAGTGCAAAAGTTACATAATAGGACAGTCAGAATAAAATAAATGTGCAATACAATGGAATGCTAATCTGCAATCACTAAAATAACCATAACTGTTGGTTTTCCTAAGAAAGTAGCAGCAGCATTAAAATGGATCCAGCAAATATCTGTTTAGTGCTTTTAAGTTTCTTGATACTAAACTATTAAATCCAAAGATTAGATTGGTGCTTGTTACCGGTATCCTAAAATGTACTGTCATCAGGGAGGAGACCCATAAGGTGGATGTCATAAAGTTTTCTCAAAACAAAGCGCTGGAGTGTTCTCGTGACAACAACTTGTTGGACAGAGATTCTGCCCGCCTGCTCTGGGACTTCATTGTGCTGCTCTGTAGACAGAATGGGGTAAGTCTATGCAGATGTAACGGCAAATAATTTCATTTAAAAAAAATTCTTATAGTGGGTTGTTGTAATATTTTTTCTACGTTTCTGTAGACTGTTGTTGGAACAGACATCGCTGACCTTTTGTTGAAGGAGCATCGCTCAGTCTGGCTTCCAGGCAAGAGTCCCAATGAAGCCAACTTGATCGATTTTAACAATGAACCTCTTGCACGAGCGGAAGAGGAGCCTGGAGCCGGACCGCTGTCGCTTCTTTCTGACACTTTTATGATTGTCCCTGAAAACGTTGGAAAGGAAACCGAACGCTTCAGGGAGCTGTTGCTGTTTGGCCGCAAAAAAGTAAGAAAAGATGCGTGTTAACTGTATATCAGTCGTTCTTTTTCTTGCGTTGAAAAATATTTAAACCTGTCTGGTCTTTGGAAAAGGATGCACTGGAAGCAGCCATGAAGGGAGGTCTCTGGGGTCATGCCCTGTTGTTAGCCAGTAAGATGGACAACAGGACGCATGCACGTGTCATGACAAGGTAGAGTACCTTTGACTATTATAATTTTTGTAAAATTGTATACATGTAAATTTCAAACTACATTTTACTTTTATTCTATTTTGTGTGTTTTGTTTAGATTTGCCAATAGTTTGCCTATGAATGATCCTCTCCAGACAATGTACCAGTTGATGTCAGGAAGGATGCCAGCATCAGCCACTGTAAGTTTTTTGTTAAAACTGGTCTCCTGTAGCAACATTTTCACAGTCGTAGTGTGCAGATCTACACATCTGTAGCACTATCTTCGTTATTAAATTGATTGAATCCGTGCAGTGCTGTGGAGAAGAGAAGTGGGGTGACTGGCGTCCTCATCTGGCCATGGTGTTGTCTAACCTCACTCACAATCTGAACCTGGATACTCGCACAATCACCACCATGGGTGACACTCTTGGTGAGAAGGTTTTAGAAATCCAACAGCACTTAAATTAACCGCATTTATATTCTTACTTAACAGCTACTTCATTTCATAACCTTATTTTAATTTTAATTTTACAGCTTCTAAGGGGTTGACAGATGCTGCACACTTCTGCTACCTTATGGCCCAAATTGGACTGGGAGTTTTCACAAAGAAGAGCACCAAGATGGTTTTGATTGGCTCAAACCACAGGTAAACCCAGTAAAATCCCACTCAAAGCTTTAATTAATTTTCATGAAGATTGTCAGAAAGTATGGAGAAAACAACCCACAAGTCATTTAATCTTTGTGTCTTCACCTCAGTTTGCCCTTTATTCAATTTGCTACTAATGAAGCGATTCAGAGGACGGAGGCCTATGAGTATGCTCAGTCTCTGGGCTCCCAGCCATGTTCACTGCCCAACTTCCAGGTAACTTCTATTAGTGTTATGTTTAAATTTTGTAAAAACCAAAAGAGCACACCCAAAAACCTTAGTTAAACTAATTACCGTATTTTCCGGACTATAGGTTGCGGCTTTTTATCATTTTTTTTCATGGCCTGCGACCTATATATGGCTTTTTTTTTTAAATAAGCTGATTTGTAATCATTTATTAACAAAAATTAAACTGAGACACACTCTTACAATAATGTCAGCTAACAAATATATTTTTAGGTGTTTATCCTGCTAAAATTATTCATTTATTAAAGAAAAGTTCAGCTCAGACACATATTTGCTATAATTTTTATCAAACAATTAATTGTTTTTAAGTGTTAATCTTCTTAAAGCCCCACTGACATGATTTTTTAATTTTCATAAAATTGCTCAAAATATATATCTTTTATCATTTAAATATGTTCATTTTTGCAAACAAAATGCTAAATCACTTTAATTTTGCTTTAAAAGTGATTTTGAACTTCAAGCCGTGTTTAATCATGGGAAATCCAATTACACACGAACGCACCATCTGTGATGTAACACTGGGCAGAGGGCTCTGGTCTCTTTAATAGCGGACAATTTAAAACCCGACGAATTTATCAATCTATGTGAAGATTTGAGCTATTTGTCTTCATTTTGGGAAGCAGAAAATAGTTTGGGTGATGGAACAAGAAACAACAGGATCTAATTTAGGTCTGATGCTGTATCAGACTTACCTTCATGTCGAGCTGCTCATACCTGCGCACTGTGACAAGCCCAGAGCTCTGCCCGGTGTGACATCACAGATGGTGCGTTCGGGTGTAATCAGATTTCCCATGATTAAACACGGCTTGAAGTTCAAAATCACTTTTAAAGCAAAATTAAAGTGATTTATCATTTTGTTTGCATAAAGGAACATATTTAAATGATAAAATATATATATTTTGAGCAATTTTATGAATAGTAAAAAAACCATGTCGGTGGACCTTTAAAAGCCTTGCTGTGCGCTCCTGTGGCAGACATTTGCAGCAGAGCTAAACACGGTCCACATTTTGACGTAGGTGCGACCTATACTCGGGTGCGACCTATAGTCCGAAAAATACGGTAATCTGTTGAAAAAAACAGTCTTGCTTGCATTGCCCCAGCTTTACATTATTACATTGTTGTCTACTCTTGGAATATTCCTGAGAAATAATTTTTTCTTTCTTCCACCAGGTGTTCAAATTAATCTATGCATGCCGGTTGGCTGAGGCAGGCCTGTGTGCCCAGGCCTTTCATTACTGTGAAGTCATCTCAAAGTCTGTCCTTGTGCATCCCTCGTACTACTCTCCTGTGTTCATCAGCCAAGTTATTCAGGTTTGTTTTGGTTCCTGCTGGAAACTTCTCGTGCGTTCCTTGTTTCAAACATTTGACATATTTCTCTTCTGATGCCTCCAGATGTCAGAAAAACTTCGGTTCTTTGATCCACAACTGAAGGAAAAACCTGAGCAGGAGTTGTTTATTGAGCCTGAATGGATGATTCGCCTCCGACAGTTGGATGGACAGATAAGGGTGAGGGGGTGGAAAAAGTTTATTTTTTAAATTACTTCTGTAATTCTTGCTATTTGAGACAAGTGGGAATAATATAACTATGGAATTCTTAGATTAAGCCCATTTAATTTAGAAATGCTGCTTTTTCAGAAGCTGTCAGGTGAGCATTTAGTTAATGTTTGTTTTCTTCTGTCTTTTTAAAGACTGGACGCATCACTTACAATGTGGACCGATCGACACCTGCACAGTTCGACGGCAGCAGCGAATGTTCTGACTTGGACCAACAGACTCCGTCTGAACCTTACAGCGTGCCGGGGGAAGTGGACGGCCATGCTCCTAACAACCCTCTTATGAGTTCGTTACTGCCAGGGCCTCCACCACAAGGAGTGCAGTTAATGCCTCCAGGTGTGCATGGATGTGTTTTTGTTTAAACTTTTGTCTCTTTATGTCTCTCTGTGCTGCAAAATAATCTTATTCTCCTTTACTTTTTCCAGCTCCCACTTCAATTCTTCAAGACAAGATGGCTCCTCCTCAGCCTTTACTCTGTAATGATGCGCCACAGGTCTACCCAGTACCGCTAAGTGGACCACCAGGCCAGGTCCCTATGTCAGGATTTCATCCACAAGATCAAGGCGTTGCCCCTCCCCCCTTCCAACCTCAATCTGAGCAGTTTGAGGTCTATCCAGGAGCCCATCAGCCACATTTTCCTTCTTCACAAGAGGGACAAATGTCACCACACACATTTCTATCACAGGTGCCACATTCACCCATACAGATGATTCCCCTACCGTTACAAATACCACAGCACATGCCACCTTCTCCTAGCCACATGCCACCTATGGAGCAGCGTTCCCTGGCCCCTTCAGAGATACACAACGCTCATCAAATCTCAACGTCCCCACCCAGGAGCTCCTTCACACCTCAGATGGACTTGTACGACCATATGGCTAACATGGTCAGTAGTTGGCACTCTTTGTATTTTTATGATACACATCCTTCTGTGTAAGAGCATGGCACGGAAAATGCTTACGCTATTGTTTTTTTGGTACCGCAGGCTCCTGGCAGAACTCGAACAATTTCACAGTCTTCGATGCATATGGTATGTTTGTGTGTTCCACCAAAGGTGTGCACATACAGTACAGTACACAAACAAGCCAAAACATTAAAACTATCTGCTTATTAAAAGAGCTCTGAAATGTTGACACATGTGCATTACATCTGAAGGTAATCCCGCTGTTTGGCAGTAGAATAATGACCTCTTAAGTTCCTGTTCATACCTGGAAATATATATGTGGTTTGGGTGATTTGATTGCAAATGGACAGCTCTGATTAAGGGTGTGCACACTTGGCAAGTGTTGTGAACCCCAAACTGTTTTTGCAATTAGATGTCAATTACTATAAGCCTGTGATGATTTTGTAAAACTTACAAAATATTCAGACATTTAAAATATACAGTATTATTCTTTTGACATGACCACATTTCATAGCTGCTTGAGTGGCATATAATTTGTGGCATTAGTTCTTAATGATTTTAATTACATAACAGATACAATATGGGAGAACTATAATTCAATGATTAATGACTTCACCGTGCCTTGTGTCAGAGCAAAGGCTGAGTTTAATGTGGAATTATGCCACGGTGACAGCCATTAGTTGTTTTACACAATTTCACTGTAAATATAACATTAGTACAGGGGGTCCCCGACTTACGAGCGCTCTTACTTACGAGGTTCCGGACTTACGAGCTCACTAACGAACGGTAAATTTGTAAAGAACATACAGAAAATACAGCACTTTTATGTGTTTTTAGATGAAAGTGTGTTAGCTAACTGTTTGTAAACAAGTTTCTGAGCATGTTTATGAACTAGTATGAACGTTTGTGATGAAAAACGAGTGTTCGTAGTAGCGCTAGCATAAATTTTCCGACTTACGACCGAAAATCCGGACTTACGAGCAACACGTGTTTCGTGTTCCGACATATGAGATTTCGTCTTACGAGATAGTCGTAGTAACGGAACTCGCTCGTAAGTCGGGGACCCCCTGTACTGTGTTCAATTTAATAAATATAATTCAGTTCAGTTTATTTATATAGCTCCAAGTCGCAACAGAAGTTATGTCACTGCACACAAAAAACATTCACAAACATAAAAATGCCATTAATAAAGTTATTTATCGAAGGAATGCAACCTAATCCTAGTCGGACTGTTGTTCTGTAATTGGCACAGCACTTTATAATTTACAATGACCACAGCAGGTTCAACCAGCTTTAAAAACAAATAAAACTAACGAGTAACTCAATACATAGTCTCCTGTAATCCACTTTACCATATTTTTCAGACTATAAGGCGCACCGGATTAAAAGGCGAAACAAAACAGTTAGATAAGCCAAACTTAATTCAACTCATTCACAATAACCATATAAAATCAGTTTGAGGTCAGAAAGCACAACCAGAATTAATGCACAAGGCTCACCTGATTATAAGGCTCACTGTTGATTTTTGAGACAAAGGATTTTAATTGTGCCTTATAGTCTGAAAAATATGGTAATTTAAAAAAATCCTGATAAAACTGATGTTATTGAATAGGATTCTGATAAAATGTTCATTTAAACTTGTGGAATAATTTATATCTTTAGTATTTTCCCAAATTAATTGTCTTTAATTGTCTGGCAGCTAAGCAGACTTACGTTCAGTTCAGTGGGTGGTCCTCAGACCAGATTGTGTTCAGAGTACCAAACACATGCAGATTAAAGGGTCCAGATCACATTTTAAAGGAGTTTGAGTGAAAACGTTTTAATGCAAATTGAGGCTGTATACACTTGTATTTCTTGCTGAATGTAATCCGGTGACTAAGGATGGATTTTAGGACCAGATATGAACAGGATCTAAATCTTTTGGATGGTATGATACCGGTAAGTCCAGTACACATCAGGCTTTTGCTAGTTTTACTTGGTTCAACTTCAGAGTGAAGTATGCAAACGGGATTAAATAGTGAGGCTGAAGAGGCTTTTGTGTGTCTACTCATCAGTATGAGTTTTCACAGACTTGAGCCAAACAGCCATATAAGCACACACTCCTGTTTAGAACACCATTTAAATTAGCTTGAATATTTTTTAACTGAGGTATTTAGGAAAAATCCACACAAGCACAAAATTAAGAAGTCCTCACAGAAAGGCCTACACAGCTGACATTTGAATTGAGGATCTATGGTTAACACAAAGGGCTGGCTGCATCACTGAGCTGCCTTTTTCTTGTGTTTTTATCAGTATTTTTCTGTCGTGCAGGCATCGGGACGCAGCTCTCGCAGAGCATCAGAGTCGTCAACTCACTCTGGTGGAAGAGAGCGAAGCAACTCTGCTGTGACGCAGGTGTCTCCGCCGCCTCCCTCGATTCCTGAACAGCCACGTAAAGAAGAGACCAAGAAAGCCAAGAAAGACTCGCCTGAAAAGGTTCACGTTTTACATTTTGTCTCTCAGATCTTAGTCTTTAAACTCCGTGTTTAATGCAGTTTTTCTTTTGCTCACAGAAAAGCTGGTCATTTTGGCCCTTTGGAAAGAGGAAAAATGAGGCTCACTTGCCAGATGACAAAAATCCCTCTGTAAGCTGCTTCATCTACATTTATTATTTTCTCACCACTTTGCATGTCGCATGTTTTGTTTTCAGTGAGTGCTTTTAGTTGAAACTTTTGAAATCTTTGTTAGATTGTGTGGGATGAAACGAAGAACAGATGGGTTGACTTGAACGAACCTGAAGAGGAGGTCAGTTATTATTATTTTTTTTTAAATGTCTTGTATTTTTCATCAAAAAATAAATAAATAAAATAAGTCTGAAAACATTGCAAATGAACCAGTCCTGATGGCTTTGTCTTCTCTGTTCTGTAGAGGAAGCCCCCTCCTCCACCTCCAACTGGTTTTCCTAAGATGCCTGGTCCTGGAGGGCCCGCTGCTCCACCAAGTAGTGGTGCGCCTGTCAACATTTTTTCCAGGAAGGCAGGTGAGTTGTTTTTGCGTGAATTTATCTAAACAACGCGAGGCATGTACAGAATTGTATTTTCACAGATGTTTTCAGTTCAATTCAATTTATTTATACTGTATACTGTAGCTCCAAGTCACAACAGAAGTAATCTCAGGGCACTGAACAGAAACACTCGTATATAAAAATAATTTAACACATTTAGTAGATGGCTGTGAAATTTAGATACAGTAATTCTGCTTTTAATATTATGACCCAAGGTTGGTCAAATGGGGGTAATTTTATTTTAAACATCATTTTCTGTGTATTTGATATATTTGAGCACAAATACACTGTGCTTGCCGCTGTACACGTCGCATCGGCGTATAAGTCGCATCTATTATGCGTCACAGCTGATCACTCGGAAACATGGGCCGGTGCTGTGCTAAAAATCGATTGGCTGCCAAATCGTGGCCGCGGGAGCATGCACGTGAGGACTTTAACAAGAATTTAACAAGATTAACATTTAAAAACAATTGTTTGCTCAACATTGTAGTAAAGGTGTGTCTCAGTTGAACTTTTCCTTAATAAATGCTCTTTAATGGTCAAATCGGCTGCATTTTGCCTGGGCGGCGCGGCGACATTCAAGGATTTTTTAATTGTCATACCAGCTCACATTTGCATGTTTAAGATTCGAAATTCAGACTCAGGTCCCAGATCAAGAAGCCTAACAATTAACAAATAAATAAATACAAAAGAGTGTACTGGTATATACAAAAACCGGATTCAAAAAAAGTTGGGTTATAAATATGAGGAGAAAAAAAACATAAGTCTCCTTGTAAAAGTCACAGTGCCTGTTAATTTATGCAAAAAGGTATAACTTGTACAGCGAAAAATACGATACACCTCATTCTTTTTAACAAAGCTTTGATCATGTCCCTAGCTAAAATCTTGAAGATAACCAAAATCAGGCCAAACTTGATTTTTTTCATTTAAATTTATTTATTTTTGCACATGTTCGATTTTTAGGCTGGTATCATTTAACAGTGATACATGACAACTATGCATCAGTACGTCCTTCTTTTTAAATTTACTACTCGTACGTATCCCTCTCTTTAGGTACCAGGAGCAGATACGTGGATGTTCTGAACCCGAGCAGAACCGTCAAACCAAGCGGAGTCGCCCCTCCGGTGGACATTTTTGCTCCTTTGGCACCAATGGCCATGCCTGCTAACCTGTTTGTGCCTAATTCAGGTGTGTGGCATGGCATCAAAACAAACTGTTAAAAATGTATCAGGGATTTGTTGGATTTGGAAAAAGAAGCTACAAAGCAACTTAAAAGTGATTAAATGTTTTATTTTTCTATTTCTGGTGAAGCTCCTGGTGATCTACAACCTCTGGAGGGAAGTGAGGGAGGAACTCAGGAGCAGAATTCACCAAACTCCACTGCTGCTCCACAGGTTGAGTTTTAATTTTTATTTTGACAAACAGAATCACGTTGTGGCTTTTTTTAAATTTTATTTAAAAGTTTCAGGATTTGGATTCATTTTATTAACACTTGATAGTTAATAGATCCTCAAGTTTTTATTCTCATTACACATTTGTTGGTTTGGGAGGGATTAAGCCAGTCTACAGAAAGTACAAAACTAATTCAACTTAACCAGCAAACTCCTCTGTTTTATTTTGATCTGCTCAGATGTTCAACCCGACTTTGTTACCACCAGCTTCAGAAGATCCTCCTTGTCCTGATGGTTCTCAGTCTGGGGAGGTAACGCTCATTTCCTTTATAACTTTAGCTATAACTGCGCTTCATGCCTCCAGTGATATATGGTGCTTGACAACTATCAGCCAGCTTTTTTGTTAATTAACATAAGAGAAAAAACTGAGAATGCATGTTTGTCAACATTAAAATATTTCATCTTCCATCCGTCTCATGCTCGGTACCTGAATACTCTCATTTTGTAACATATTTTACTTTTTTTTTGTTTGTTTTTTTGTTAGTTTTTTCCCAAAAGGCCAAATGTTCTAACTCTGATTTACCTTGTTTTTATTCTGAACTGTTGAATAGTGAAAACTGATCTAATCAAATGCATGAAAGGTTATTAATATGGGTTTATGGTTATCTATTTTCTGTTTCCCTCCTACTTCTTTTTTGTTTCTTTAGCTGTCACGTTCTAGCTCAATGAGTTCTTTATCACTTGAAGTGAGTCAGCATTTTAACCAGGTATTTCTAGTCGGGCGTTAAATAGTTCCTCATTCTTTCCCGCCTTTCTTTTAAGGTCCCGCAGTCATCGTCATCATTCTGTTTTATCCATTACATCCTAAATCTTTGCTGTGCAACACGTCCATGTCTGCCTGCTCAACCACCAGCTGTTTCCAGCATTTATAACTAAACTTTGGAGCTAGAAAGAAAAAAGCTAAATGAAATTGTCAGCTGATAAAAATCAAACAAAATTGGATGATTATTTTTAGTCAATCCAGACTGTGGATAACAATCTGTGAGTTTTTTCACCACAATGCAGAAAACTGTCCTAAAGAGAAGGCATGAATTTTCCTTTTCTGTTTTTGCCACCGTGAGTTTTACTTGTGTGGCTTTGAATAATCCATTAAAACAACTTTGACTGAAGGCAAATCATCAGGACTTCTATTGTTTCTTTCCTGTCAAAGGACTGAACTAACTCTGGCTGACTTGATGTCAGACAGATCTTTTACTTTGAAATCAAAACTCCTAGCTGTTAGTTTGCTAAATGAATATTGTGATCATGTTAAACATGCCAACCTGGTTATGAATCTTCTAAACAGTAGTGAGGAGAGCCGAGCTGAACATGCTGGAGACAGTTGCAATGATGCTCTCAGGAGAACGAAGCGTCACTAACCTCCCAGCCTGCATGGCAACTAAACATACGTTTTGTTGCGCTGCTTTATTGTGAAGTCATCCAGCATTGCTTTTTCACTCCTGTTTAGTTTTTGTTATCCCAGAATGACACTGGTCACATATCCTCTTGATGATCTGCTGTAGAGTTATACTAACTTGTAATCACTGTAATCCACTTCTCATCGGACAGAACCATCCTGTCCAGGGACCTCCACCTGCCGGAGGCGTCACTTTTTATAACCCTGCCCAGTTTGCACAACAGGTGTGGTCATGAAACCGAAAGCTGCTGTCATTTTCAGTTGCTTGTATTTTTGTGTCTTGTTCACTTTGTGATTTTTCTGTTTGATCCAGACAAGTGCACCATCAGGAGGTGGACTAAGGTCTGGCCGTTTAGGCGGTCAGCGCCAGTACCCAGTGTTGAAGTAAACATCATCCAAGGAAAAGATTGTCAACGGCCTCGCTGGACAAACTGAGACTCAGAGGAAATGAAGCACATGGACATACTGCTCTCTGTCTTAAGGACTCTTCTTTTTGCCTTTACACAAGAGGAGCTTCATCACATCATGTTCGTCCAGCTTAACCACTAGTCTTTTCTTTTAAGGCCCAGTAGATGTCACTGGTGTTTTGTTACAAGCACAGTGTCTTTGAAGGGCTTATTCCTGCAACCAAACAGGAAAACTTGTAGAAAAATAATTTTTTATCCTGTGCTTATCCGCGATACACAAACTATGTTGGCATAATTTAGTGTACGTTAAATGTGTAGCTCCATTAAAGCTGCCAGCATCCCCTTAAAATTCACTGGTAAGATCACCTCGTCTTGTTTTACGCTTCTGTTTGTCTGAGCTCCAGATGTCTGGGTGTGTGAAGGATAGAAAGAAAGTGGCACCTTTTATTTTCATATTGTAGACTTGTATGTGCAGCTTTTTTTTTTTTTAGTTATCTGAATGTGGCAATTAGTGTGAGAATGTTTTTTGTCAACAGTGCTTTGTTAGCTTTTTGTTTCACTCGCCCTTCAAGAAAAGAAGCATGTTGGATGAGACAGAAAAGTTTTAGGACGCTGCTTGTTTCACGTATTTATTTAAATGTGATTTTGTTCTCCCCCCATTAGCCGATCACCTTCAAAGATGTCACGGTCTTTGTCCACATTTATCTCAAAAACTTTGAGCAGAGAAATTGGAAGTGAAGCAGTGGTGGTCAGAATAGCAGAAGCCAGGATTAAAGATGCATTTTAAACAAGAAAATTAAGCTATTCAACTATTTGTATATCAGACTGATTGTATTTATGAAACATAGGCTTAAATGAAATGTGTGTGTGTGTGTGAAAAGCTACTAATTTTTAAGTCAATAGACTTTGACAAAAATGCATTTATGATTCAAGAAATTACAATCATATTCTAATTATTTGTATTGACTGCTTCTGCATACAAATAAACCTTTAACTGTAAACGGAGTTAGTTTTACTCTAAATATGTCTTGTCATTTACTGACTGGTGTTACTCTTAATTTAGTCATCTGTCGTCTCGCGTTTAAGTTTGTAGACATCGGTTTGATTTTTCCACATCAGGTTTAGTTTCAGAGGCACTTTTCTTAAGTTTTTCATGAGGAATTACAAACAAAAACAAAGGAAATGAAAAGTAATAAATATATTTTTGCTCTGTAGCATTTGAAGAGATGTCCACTGGTTTCATTTACTACATAAAATAAGATTCATCACCATTTTTTTTATTTCCAAATGAGCATGTTAAATTGTAATCTTTGTTTTTTTATGCCAGGAATGCATCAGATTATTTTGAGATAAAGTTTTACCAATAAAAAGTGCATGGATTAAAAAAAAAAATCTAAATCTAGAGTAGTTATGAAATGTAATTTATTTTTAATTTTTTTACAATTAAAATCACATTTCACTTTAGAACAAAAACACTAAAAGTTGAACTTTTTTTTTAAATTAACATTAAACGTAATTGACGAGGCTTTATTCAAACAAACTAGTACCGGTGGTAACAAAACTCCAGCTGTTTATTTTTTTTATTTTATTCAAAATGAACCTCTTGAAACTGGGAAACAGCTGAGTCAAAAGTATGAGTTCTCCAGTTTGTACATTTTAAAAAACAAATTTAAAAGAAAATGTGATAAAAAAAAAAAAAGGTTGGGACACATTTTCTAATTTCTAGATAATTTCATTATTTTATGAAAACTTTATTGAAAGAAAAAATAAATCTTCAACAAGTGTTAATTTTTTTTCCAAGTGCTACTTGGACAGATAACTGATTTTTTCAAACAATCAAATTACAGTACATGCTTCATATGAAATTGCTATTAACCAATATGCCACTTATCATGCATGTTTTATAATATATAATTTTTAAAAAGCCTTGATGTCTGAGGTCATTCAGAAATGGTTTATTAGATATGGGAGGTAAACTAACTTTATTTGTACCAGTGAATAACTACTGATTCCATAACAGAAAAACTTTGTCTCCAGTGTTTTCCACTTTTTTTTTTTAAATATTTTTTTACTTTGTTTTGGATCATTTGGGCTAATAGACAAGTTTATCACATTTGTACAGGCTGTGCAAAATCAACCTCAACACATCTTATTTTTTAATATACTGTACTTTGCATGCATTGTTCAGTACAAAGAGGTTTGCCCAGCTTGTTAAAACCAGCTTTTTGTTGTTCTAGTAAAACCATTTTCTATAAATAAAACATATTTTATAGTGTTTGCAATTTTTGTCATCCTGTAAGATGAGCAGCAGTTTTGGAAAGTGCCAGTACTGTGTGAAACTGGGAAATTAGCAACAGCAAAGACTCAAAATTATTTATTTATTCATGTATATATATATAAAACTAAAGAAGCATTATGATTGACAACATTTAAATGCCTTTTTTTTAAAGATCCTTAAATAAAACTCTTATGAATTACAGTAAACGGTTTAATCAAGTATTGTGTGTGATCTCTTTTTGTTAAAGAATTGATGAATCATCATTTTTCATTAACCACTGAAATGTGTTCAGTGCATTAAGCTCAGAAATTAAAGTGCAATGTTTTTTTTTTTCTGTTTTCAGTTGGACAGAAGTCTTTCAGAACTCATAACTTCTGTTCATTCTCAGTCCACTTCAGAGTCTACTCGAAACAAAAGCGTCCTCCCATCTATACATTATCTGAGTTTATAAGTCACTGATAAATATTGTGGTATTGGGTGTTTTTTCATCTTCTGTTGGAGAAGGTTCAGTTCTGCGTGTCCAGCACTACTTGTGCTTTTTGAACAGCGGCTTCCAGCATCGTATGGTCACTGAGCAGCTGTTGGAGTGCTGCCGAGTCCATCTCCAGAAGCATTCCTGAAGAAATGTCAAATTATTAGGCTTGTGAGTTCTCAACACCTGATAAAAAACCCCATACAATAAAAACGTCCAAAGGTGTAGCAGATTTAATGGTAAACTCAGTACCGGTAATGTCGTTTGCATGAAGTGGATCCATCTCCACCACCAGAGAGAATAATTTTTCCCCCAGTTTGTCTATGTCGTCAATTTCTGAAGAGTCACTGATGTCCGTCTCGTCCACATTTTGCCTGAAAAGAGGCAGAGACTTTACATCAGCCATTAATATTTAGTCTTCAATACTGTAGTTTGAAATGTTTCAGAATTTATTAACGGCTGTGCTGGAGCACATGACCGAACAGAAAATGAATTATGCAAACAACATAAGCAAATCTGAGTTTATCCTGCTGACAGTGCTAAGTTACAGACTCTTTTATTGTCTTCAGGGCGAGATGCACGTGCTTCTCCAGATGTTTAGGGTCTGATAGAAGGTGTAGAACTGCATCTTTGTGCTGCTCCAAAAGCATTCCTGTGGACGGACAGACAGAATTATATTTTAACGCAGGAACAAATTACTAAACAACAAACCATATGCTAAAATGAGCATTGGCAACATCCACACACTGATTGACAATCTTCATTATATGGACCATTTACCTTTTGTTTAAATTGTTAGCATGCAAAAAATATATATATATATTGTAAACACAAAATAGAGATGTCTAATAATAATGTAATTGTTTTTGTCATGTTTGACTTGGTGTGTAGAGGAATAATAAAGAGAACTTCAAAGCTATTAATGGTTAGAACATTCAAAAATTTATAACAAATATATAAATAAATAACTTTATAATCTTTGAACTTGAGAATGTCAAAGCAGGATTAAAAAGATTAAAATAAAATAATTTCAAAGTGTCTCAAAATATAAAAATAGTTTCACTCATGGTTTCGTCAACCTTATCCTAATTATCCCCTCTGTAGTCTAAATGGACATTAAGAGTGTGTTAGAACTTTTTTTTGTACTTTTCCAGCAATAAAATGGCAAAATCCCTTTGTTGTCATTTTGAGTTTAATTAGCATGAGGGCATGACACTCACCTGTAATTTTATGTGAGTGACCAGTGTTGTAAACATCCACCAGCTCAAACAGCTGCTCCCCCAGGGAGTCAGAAGACACAGAAGCATCATCCTCATCTTTAAGTGTCACCTCACTGTAAAGAAGTGCAGGAACATGAGACTAAACAACATGAACGGGAATGTTTTGTTCAAATAAACCCCATATGTGAGATATTTAAAGAAATTAAAATGTAGCCAGGGCCAATTGAGCAACAATATGAAAAAAATAAAGACAGGAGATACAGCCAGCTCAGTGATGCAAGATTAAAAACAAACGCTAGAAATGAATGTTGTATTGGGAAAAGTCAAGATATATTCAAAAATTTCCTATGGGATCAATAAAGTTCTATGTTATCTTACCTTCTCTATCCTATTTATAATTTGAAAGTAATTTAAAAGGTGTCACAAGAAATAACAGTTTACCTAGAGTATTGGGATTGCAAGCGCTCACACTTTATGACTGATTATACTTATTATCATGAATATCAAGTGATATAAAACACCCCCTAACTAATATCTTGGGATTTATTCAAATATCTCCACTTATGACACCCTAAATCTACAGTTACTATGAGCTATTCACTGTCCCACTCCTCTCTGGGACTGTTTCAGTGTCAGAAACCACTGTCACTGCTTGCATCTCCTGTTGTTTGCTCCACCTGGATTTGTGTTCCAGCTGCAGAGCTCTGACTGCTTTCTCCACAGCTGCTGTCAGCATGGTCTCATCCTGCAGCATCTGGCTCAGCACAGGAAGTGGCAGCTCCAGTAACATGCCTAAAACACAGTCAGGCTCCAAAACATTGTATTCACAGCAAAGTGACTGTCTCATAACGGATATTTAAAATATAAAATGTGATTTATTATAGCACAATGGAACTGGGCCTCACCTGTGAGTTTTCCAGCACATTCCTTGTGTTTGGGGTAAATAAGATTGTACAGTTGTTCACCAGTTGACTCCAGGTTTTCTTCATCCATGCTCGTTTTTGTTCACATTTAAATTCTTCTTTTACTTGCCTGAATAAATCAGATTTTATAATGACTAGTTAATAATAATAATAATGACAAGTTACTTTCACCTTAGTGAACTTCCTATCCTCGATCCATCAATTTAAACGAAATGCTATTCAAAAAAATGTATAAAAATAGTCATTTGCACGGTAACCATCATTTAATTTACCCCGGGTTAGCCTATGGAAAGCTCGCTTTGGAGATTAAAATGGCACGCTAGTCTCTAGACTACAAAAAAATAGGATTTTAGAACAAATTTCTGATAGTAAATACACGACGCGCATTAATGACGTCATATGATGTGGCCAGAGCAGAGCCGTATAAAGAGATGGTGCTGGATGTGTCCTTCCGCTCTTGAAAACTAGAACTATTTTATTTCTTAAAACATTTATTACACCACCATAATCACAGGTTTTGCCCCTAAATTCTATACTGTACTTAAATAATTATAGTAACATACATATATGGACATAATCAGGAATTTAATGACAAACTGTTTGAAAATAATAGCGTTGTGTGCGCAGGAATCTCTGAAAAGGTTCCGTAAAGCGGCTTCCGGTCTTTCCGATCCTTTTCCTCGGCTAAAAGGTAACGTGGTCGCTTCTGCCCTTAACGCTTAGTGAATAAATCCGACTTATTTTCTGGCTTTGGCTCCATTTAGACCAACATAATGTTATTAATTACAGTGTTTATTACTAAAAATACAGTTTAAGACCAAATTTGTATGTGTCGTTTTAAAATATAAACGTAAATACGTCGCCTAGCGTAGGCCTCACCGGCGCGTACATGTCTACGGGTGGTAGAGCTAACTAATGTTAGCATATATGTGCTAAAATTTTGTTTAAAGATGCAAAACTGATCAAATCATAAAATGTTAAGCATTAGCATTCACCAACTTATTTTTAGTATTGTGGTTTAACTGGTTAAAAGCTTCCAGCAGCTGTTATGTTGAGCATGTGGAGATATTTGCGATTAAAAGAAGCCGTGAAATGGCTAATATCAAAATGTCCTTCCCTTGTTTTGCTCAGGTTCTACAGATGCTAACATCTACAGATGCTAACAGCTACAGATGCTAACAGCTACACATGCTAACAGCTACAGATGCTAACAGAGTGAACTAACTTCCTCTCCACAGACAAGAAGCTGCAGTGTTACAAGCCTCTGGCAGCAGCAGCTTGGAACTAAATCACAGAATAAAGTATTTGACTCACGAGAAGTCTTTTTTCATCAGTAATTGAAATAAATCACGGAGCTAAATCCAGACGTAGCTTCTCATCACGAAGGAAAACAAAGAGGCCGAGCTGCTGACGTCACCCGAAAGTGATACCTTCGCGCCTGATAGCCCCACGCATAGATATCTTATATAGAACACTAGATACCCCATGGACTGCTCTCGCCTATTGGAGCTGACGAGATTTCAGGCGGCCATCTTGGGGATGTCCACCGCTCCACTCAGCCTTATATATTTGACAGGCACAATAAAGTATCAGCGCATTTAATCAATCATAACACGCTGAATAGTAATCCCATTGTCACTTATTTAAATTTTAGGCATACAGCAATTAAAACTGCATGTATAGGAACATATAGTTTAGCATATTTAAATAATTTTGGTGGAATATAATACTTTAATGTACATGTTTAACAAGATGCAATCAAAGAAGCAATTTATTCACACACACATTTTGTATACATATTCAGATACTGTAATTATATTTATATATATATATATATATATATTATATACATATTATTATATATACATATTCAGATAAGCATATATATAACTATATATATAACTACTGTATATATAATATATATATAACTATATATATATATATATAT